>JBAMNC010000251.1:600000-853793 GCA_037902135.1 Cetoscarus ocellatus
CTGTTTTAATACTTAAATCAAGATAATTAAAGATCTGTACACCCAGTATTGGGTTATTCATTATTGTGATATACTCTGATAACTCTCTTTCTCTGTCTCAATTGCACCAATACAGCTGTGACGTTTAGATTTCAGGTTTGTACTAGATTGATGGTGCTCTCTTTTGCACATTGCAGCTTTTGGTGACTTCTTGATTTTTTTTTTTTTTTTTAGTGAGGCTTTATTTGATCATAAGAAACAGAATAAAAGAGACTTTAAAACAATGATATCTAAAAATATAGAAGTGTTGAAAAATGTACTTTAGACAGTCTATGTTTCAACTTTGACACTAAAAATTAAAAATCTGAGTATAAAGTGAGGATGACCTTCACCTGAACTGATGAGCTGATGAGATTTTGTAGGTCAAAGGTCAGGCTGTCCAATAACCCTTGTTTTTAAGATTTCTATTAATCACAATGAAACCAGTTTCATGAGATAGTAATGGAAGAAAATGATTTTATTGACACCAAATTTGGCAGAAAAGCCTGTTATTTGTAGCATTTTTAGTATTTTTGTGTACTTTGAAGCGGATACTTAAAATACACCGTAAAATTAATTTGTATTGCTTGGACGTATAGCCCGGGAGGTACTTTGTACAATGACTGAAACTGCGTGAGTACTAATGAAAGAAAATTATTATATTGGACATCAAAGCTAGTGAGAATGTCTGAATATGGTAGTATACTTATGATCATCTGATTACGTAAAAAGTACATAGTAAAAGTACTTCATGTTGTTTGTACATATAGTCCAGAAATAACTTGAAATAACAGTGATATAAGTTTCATGAGGCACTAATGGAAGACAAGGATTTTACTGAACATCAGAGTTAGTGAAAATGTATGAATATGACAGTATTTCGTGTAATTTGGAAGTTGATTACTCAGAAGCTGCTCAGTAGAAGTACTTCATTCTGCTCACACATTTAGTCCAGGGGGAAGTCTTTACGTTGATACCAGTTTCATGAGTACTGGGGGGGGGGGAAAGGATTTTATTGGAAATCAAAGTTAGTGAAATGTCTGAACATGGTAGTATAATCTGTTATTCAAGAATGGATTATTAAAAAGGTACACTGTAAAAGTACTTCATACTGCTTGACATATAGTCCAGGAGGTAGGAGCCTGCCCGTCACCCCCTTTCCCTCTTTATCCTGGAGCTCTAAGATGTGAAAGACTTACCTGATACACCAGATGGACTGCTCAAAATTTCACTAATTCATCTGGGAAAAGAGCCCATAGAGAGTGTTGGGGAGGGCAGAGCCTTTTTTTTTTTTAAAGAAGTATATACAGCAGGTGATTGACAATCGTTATGTCAATCAGTATTTATTATGGGCCAATCAGATAATGCAGTAGGTGGGCGCTACTGCGTTACAGAACATGAGCCACTTGGTAAAACAAACTTAGGTCAAAACATGTCGGAAGTAGAGCGAAAAATATTGTTATAGAGAAGTTTGTAGCGTTGGTATTTGTTTTTCATGTGGTAAAGAAATGCAGTCAAAATCTGATAAAACTGCTGAAGTTGTTAACATCTATGCTTATCTCTATATTTGCAGTCACTTCCTGCCTTCATCTTGCTGGTCTCTCACACCTCTTCCTGCTCTAAAAAACTCTGATCAGGAGGTGACACTTTCGGCCGAGCACAAACGTTGTAGATTGGATGTTGGCAAGACGGATTTGCATAATTACAGACATGGAATCAGGCTGGTCCAACTGCTGCGCAAGATTAATGAAAGACATGAGCACTAGTAATTCAGGAGTGGCTGATTTGACCGTGGAAAACTGAGGAACATTTAGTTGTACAAAGTAACAAAGAATCAGACATAATCTTACAAAAGCAGATGTAGAGCCTCAGCATTCAACATCAACATGCCTGAGTTTTACGTAGTTTGAGCATTTGATGAAATACATTCTGCAGCCTGCTCAGGTGCTGCAGGTCCAGGGCGATCATGCAGCCATGCTCCTGCACTATTATGGTAAGTAACATGTTGATTATTATGACAAGTTCATTGTTTATGTTCTTATGAGTTTAAGTACTACACCTGCTGAGTGTATTAAAGCCTCTCTATGTAAGATTCCCGCTTTCAGCTCTCTAGGGGCCTCTATGGTTGTTGAGTGTGACTGCACGGTCGTAAAACAGAGCACCTCACACCAACACGCATTTGTTGACAAACAGAGGGAGGAAAAGCGAGCTGGCAGGACGTCCTGAGAGACAAATAAACCATGTGGACTGATAAGGTACAGTCTGATCATGTTTCTTTTCCAATAAATCATCATGTACTTACAAGTCTAACAATAACAGGGCCAATTCGGCATTGGTCGGACATCCCTCCTCGTCCTTCAGCTCATGCCAGCGACTAAACGCCGGGCCAGTGTTTATCCTTGTCCGGGCATTTAGCTTATTACTCACCAGCTTTCTTTTTTTTGTCTCCTCCGATAAAACTTTTCTTTTCTTCGGGTATTTCCCTGCTTCTGCCATGATAACAGCTCTACGGTGGCATCCAGCATCAGAGGAGCATTACCGCCACCCACTATGCAGGAGTGTGAGCCAGAGGTCCCTATTTCCATTAGGAAAATAACCGAATATTTACTTTAAACTAAACTATGTTCATTAAATCTATTTCAAAATTCAATAACTGCTTTATATTCTCCTTTTCCCAACGTTTAGCTTTCGCCTCGAGGGGGAAGTGACGTATGCCGTAAAGCAGTCAAAGCAGTAAAAATTTGTAGTTTTTTAGTGTGGAAGTGTTCCTACCATCCACACCGAAGTTACAATGTGCCAGTGAAGGCGATACAGACCCCCTCAGACCATGACAGAGGTGTCATTCAACCTGTTGTAAGGTGATGTACCATCACAATGACTCTAGAAATATTATATGAGGGTGGAAAAAACTAGTGTTGGTTTAACAAGTAATTGTCTTTTATAGGTTGAGATTGCAGTGAGAAGGGACAGACAGGGGAATGATGCACTGATGTACAGAGGAGGCCTGGGACTGTGGAGGTGTAAGCTGGTCATCTGGTTATCAGCTGAACGCCTGGAGCATTTTCCAGAACTACACAAGCACACTTTTGAAAGTGTGAAAGGCAAGTGACAGCGATGACATGTTGGCAGTAAAAATCTAAGGAAAGATAAAATGTTACTGGAAGCGGATTAAATATTTTTTTACAATTGAATACAAAATTAAATAATTTATAAGATATAACTGAGGGCTGCATCTGAAATTTATCTTTTAACTTTAATCAAATCATGTTTAATTGACACCTAAAACGTTGATGTTAACGGTCAAACACACCAGGACATGGGACCTTTAAATATGTAAAGAGATAATATTATCCACATCACAAGTTATAAATCCCAGTGTATTTGGAGACCACAAAATCAAACAGAATCACATTAGAACCACATGCCAGTGAAATCCGGAGGACAACTTAACCCATACAAAAGAGGCATTCATGCTTCTACGTCAGCTGGTGCATTTGCTGAAGAGGATTGTTTATCCGACCACCTTTTCCAGTCCATAAAAAGCTGTGGTTAACCCTGGGGGACACAAAATCAATCTTGCACAGCTGTGTATCAACCTAAAACTTCAAACATGTTCTCTTAAAGTCGGTGGAGTCATAGCAGGAAAACATTAGCTGTGATTTTTGAGTTTTAGAGCTTACATCATCGAAACCAGTGATTCTTAAACTTTTTTTTATGCTAAAGACACATGTAATGTAACGCTAAATTCTCAAGGCACACCATGTTCATACCTTGAAAAACGCAGTGTTACAGTACCTTCTCAGTCTGTATAAAGTTGTTCCAATCTAGTGATGCCTACTAAATTTGACTCACAGCTGTAGTACTCATGAAATATTTATTTCATTGAGAGTTTTGTTTAAAAATTTTTTATCAATTTTATCAACTTAGGGACACACATTTAAACATGCCAGGTCACAAACTAACATTCAAACAGGTTAATTTAGAAATTGGATACCACAAAAGTAATAACATGGTCCACCTGCTGCGATTTTATTATAACTATAACTAAATGATGTACACAGATAACTGATGGATAACTGAGTGAGGTTAGTATTCATTCATAACTTGTTATTGTTGTGAGTTAATATTGTACAGTTTACAAAGGCACACCTGGACTTGTCTCCAGCTAAGAAGTGTTTAAAAAAGCTTTTCGTAGAGTTTTTAAGCATTTGTAGAACCTTGTACCTCTCCCTGTACCACTTACATCCTTCATCTAAGCATTCTCAGCAGACTTAAACCTCAGTGTTCAGCTCTGACCTCGTTGGGTTTGTGTCTTTCGAGGGATGAAGCGCATGGCCAGGCTGTGCTGGTCGTCTACAGGCTGCTGCGACAGGTCGTTGGTTTGCCGGATGCTGTCGAGGGTGCAGCCTTGGCGAGGACACACGGTGTACTGGGTCAACAGAGCCACCAGGATGGCCTTCATCATCACCATGGAGATGTGCTTGCCTACACAGGAGCGGGGTCCACAACCAAAGGGCTGGAAGAAACGACTGGGCACCTGTCAGGAAACACAGAGGTGTGTGCTCTAATGTGTATTTTTACAGCTTCAGACTTTTATATTACTCCCTTTAGTTTTATGTTTTGTGAATTTAGTCCTATTTTAACCAGGAGAATGAAATTCATCCAGTCCAACAATTTTTTAAAGAGAGTCCTGGCCAAGATAGACACCCTGTAACAACCAGCAGCTAAATATAAAGTAAGGCACACAAGTACACAAAATACAAGAAATAAGAAGCAGCATGGCTCTCTGACTTACTGTTTTTTCAAAGTTTGTCAGGCTGAACTCGTTGGGTTTGGGGAAGAACTCAGATTTCTGCATGAGGCCGATGTTCAGAATGATGTTTGTGCCTTTTTTTATGGTAGTGCCTTCAATGTTGTCGTCCTCCAGAGCTTTTCTCATGGTGAAATCAACCACAGGATGAAACCGCAGAGACTCATTGATGAAACTCTCCAACACTTTCAAGCTTTGAAGATCCATTTTTCCATTATCCTTTTTTTCTGACATTCAAAAATACAGTAGGTCAGAAAAGTTCGATTTTATGTGTCATAATATTACATTTTAGCAAGTTTAGGACTATTTGACCAGTTTTAGTAAAATTATCTGACTGCATATCTTAAATTACATTCACCATTTAAGTCCAGCAAAAACCCTTATCTTAAAATATATAAAGACAAAAATGAGGCTTGAATTTCTTGTACTGATACAAAAATCCTCTACCAAGGCAGCAAGCATTTTATTCTCCTGTATCTTAAAATGAGAGGCTAAATTCTAAATTCAACTCGGGATTTGCAATATCGGACTTTTGCATTTTATTCTTCAAGTAATGACACCTTTGATTTATTAAGGTGGACCTTTAGTGATGATGAGGTTAATGATGATATCAGCTATAAATACTGGCACTTTGTTTTATATATATCTGCCAAGACTGTCAATTACCTTTTCAGACACTTATCTGCTGATTCTGATACTTTCATGCCTCCCTACATAAAACCAACTTTTTGTGTTATACAAAAAAAAAAATATATATGAATAGTTGTTTGAGTCCCTTGAAATAGTTTTTTATTGTTTAAATCTTTTTCTGTATTTAGTGAAATGTTGGCATATGTATGCATAATCTATTGGGCTTATCTGTATTTATGGATATCATATTGCTATCAACAAATATGAGTTTAAATAGTGGCACATAAGAAAACTGCAAAATCCAGTATTGAGCAAACTGTATGTATCCTATATGCGTGGCTTAAATTTCAGCAGAAATGTTCATATCTGCCAATACAGATAACCAACTTTTAAAGCTTTTATCAGCTGGTTCACATATCATGCATTCTTGTTTTCTTTACTGTTTTTTTGTGTGTCTGATATTTAAAACAAATGAGGGAAGTATTTTCTTTCTGCCTGACATGTACAGGACACTTCAGCTATGGAGTACAGTCCTGTTTTGTCCACAGGGGGCACCAAAACTGAGCCAACATGGAAGTTTCTCATGGGCACTTTTAAAAGTTATTTGTCTTGCTGGTATCTAATTTCACCCCTTGTTCCTGTAATAACTTGAAATAAGAAGTTTATCCATGTAGACTTGTCAGGTGAATGTGGCTAATAATTTGTGTAACATCATCATATATAGCTGAGTGACTTGAGATGAAAATAGCACTTACTGATGTTGTTCATCTCCTCCACTATCATCAGCTCCACGTCAGGGTTTTGTTTCAGCAGCATCAGCATGAAGAAGAGGCTGATGGAGAGAGTGTCGGGCGCTGCTATCACCATCTCCAGCACGCACTGTCTGACATTATCAGCTGAAAGATCTCCGTGGTTCTGGGAAACAAATAACAAGAATGAGCAGCAAATCCACCACAAAGTCCAATACTCAGTTTATCATACTAGACTAACCTGAGCAAAAATGAGCTCTGTTGCAAAGTCAAGATCCTCGCCCAGCTTCTCAGTCTCATTTATCATCTTTCTTTTAATCTCAAGGAGGCTTTCCATCACGTCCTGTAGCTCTTGGCTGTTGACACAGAAAGCAACAGCATTAGGTTACAGATCAGTCGACTGATGATGACTTGAACAACTGTGAGAATATCTTACGCTGCTCTCTTGTGCCTGTCGTACAGCCATCCTATCTTGAAGAAAATGTCAGGCTTTATCAGAACCGTCTGCCATGTTTCAAAGTACTTGTTGATTTTTACCAGAAGGTCCTTTTCTGAGTTAGAAGGAACAACAACAGGATAGAAACAGTCAGGACCTGCTGACAATACGCAGCCTGAGTGTTCAGTGAGGAGGCAGCTGACCATTGAGCGGCACCCTGAGGAACAGTCTGTTGGAGATGTCCACCACGATGGCTCTCAGCAGATTGAGAGCGTCTACGTGTCCTGAGGGGTCGGTCATCTCTTGCAGACGCTCCAGATGTTTGGCTGTAGAGCTCAGACAGATTTCCTCTGTCCTCTGGAGGCCAGGGCCTGTCAGAGCTGCAAGACAAACAGGAATCACGGATACATTAAATTATCATCTTGTTGTCATTATCAGTATAAAAAAACTCAGTATAAAAAAATGCTCTTTTTGACTGGTCTGAAAACGTGTACGAGGGTATTTACTCACCTTTAGAGAAATATGTCCTCACTGTCCTCCACAGCTGCATGTCACTGTTAAAAATAATCCCCCTCCCCTCCATCCCAACACACTCCAGCCCTTTTTTGCTCCCAAATCTGGATGTGTAGTGGATGCTCTTCAGGACATGATAAATACTTGAGGCCCTGTGAAAATTGGAAACATTTCACAAATAAGAAAAGGGTTTGATATGCACATTACTTGTCTTGGTAAAGGCATGGGGCAAGTCAAAAACACTAACAAGAAGAGGAAGGCGTGACTGCACACTTACTCAATGCCCCAAAAACGTTTTTTTACTCTCAACTCAGGGGTGGGATAAGATATTATCCTGATACTTGAGTCCTGATTCAGCTTTATTGCAATAATTAATATTTCTATAAGACCAAAAATTAAAAAAAAAAAAAAAAAAATTAAAAGTAGAAGTCACACTTACAAAACCCAAAACCAGTGAAGTTGGCACGTTGTGTAAATCGTAAATAAAAACAGAATACAATGATTTGCAAATCCCTTTCAACCTATATTCAATTGAATACACAGCAAAGACAAGATACTTAACGTTCGAACTGGTAAACTGTGTTATTTTTTGCAAATATTAGCTCATTTTGAATTTGTCGCCTGCAACATGTTTCAAAAAAGCTCAAGTGACAAAAAAGACTGAGAAAGTTGAGGAATGCTCATCAAACACTTATTTAGAACATCCCACAGGTGAACAGGCTAATTGAGAACAGGTGGGTGCCATGATTGGGTATAAAAGCAGCTTCCCTGAAATGGTCAGTCATTCACAAACAAGGATGGGGCGAGGGTCACCACTTTGTGAACAAATGCGTGAGCAAATTGTCGAATAGTTTAAGAGCAACATTTCTCAATGAGCTATTGCAAGGAATTTAGGGATTTCATCATCTACGGTCCGTAATATCATCAAAAGGTTCAGAGAATCTGGAGAAATTACTGCACGTAAGCGGCAAGGCCGAAAACCAACATTGAATGCCCGTGACCTTCGATCCCTCAGGCGGTACTGCATCAAAAACCGGCATCACTGTGCAAAGGATATCACCACATGGGCTCAGGAACACTTCAGAAAACCACTGTCAGTAACTACAGTTCGTCGCTACATCTGTAAGTGCAAGTTAAAACTCTATGCAAAGCGAAAGCCATTTATCAACAACACCCAGAAACGCCGCTGGCTTCGCTGGGCCCGAGCTCATCTAAGATGGACTGATGCAAAGTGGAAAAGTGTTCTGTGGTCTGACGAGTCCACATTTCAAATTGTTTTTGGAAAGTGTGGTCATCTAGACTGGCCTGCCTGTAGTCCAGACCTGTCCCCCATTGAAAATGTGTGGCGCATTATGAAGCGTAAAATACAACAACGGAGACCCCGGACTGTTGAACAACTTAAGCTGTACATCAAGCAAGAATGGGAAAGACTTCCACCCGAAAAGCTTCAAAAATTGGTCTCCTCAGTTCCCAAACGTTTACTGAGTGTTGTTAAAAGGAAAGGCGATGTAACACAGTGGTAAAAATGCCCCTGTGCCAACTTTTTTGCAATGTGTTGCTGCCATTAAATTCTAAGTTGATGATTATTTGCAAAAGAAAATAAAGTTTCTCAGTTTGAACATTAAATATCTTGTCTTTGCAGTGTATTCAATTGAATATAAGTTGAAAAGGATTTGCAAATCATTGTATTCTGTTTTTATTTACGATTTACACAACATGCCAACTTCACTGGTTTTGGGTTTTGTAGAACGATGTCCACATGTAGCCAGTTAATGCAACCAGTTCTGAAATGCTAATCTTCTCTTCAGCTTTTAGCCTCACTGCTCTGAAGAGCTTCAGTGCTGCTATTGTTAAAGTGATACTTCAGTGATGGCAGCCAGTATGCAACAAACGCCCTTTTTTTCCTCAACATGGTGAAGCCTTAAGTCTTTGCACATAGAGTTAGACATGGATTGAGCCACTTTCTCAGATCACTTAGAACTGTGAGGCAGCTTTGGCTAGCTAGGCATTTCCATTGTTGGCTGGTTTATCAGTACCGTTAGCTCAGCAATAGCCTAACAATAACTCTATTGCAGTCAGCTTTTGCTGTCCCTTGGTGGTACTTTGTGAGGTGGGCCTTGTGTCCACTCTGTTATATTTATTCTCACCATGTGTCATGTCCATCTCCCTGTCAAAGTCTAAAAGAAGTCCATATAGCAGATTTAAATGCAGATGGTGAATTCCTTTCACCTCTCTCCGGTGCAGCCATGATTGTTTACTCTCCAGTATGTCTTATGTGAGTCTTACCCGACTCAACAGCACCATCATGTGGACATCGTGTGAGTTATTGATTTTAGTTCAAACCTTTTTTGTGGTGTTAAGTAAGTAAATTGTAGGGATCAGAATCGAAAACCGAAAAAAAATGGAAAATTTGCTATTCACTTCTGTTCCACATCTTTCCACTTTGTTCTGTATGCTTTGCAAATCAAGGACATCACACTCTTATCAGAAGCAGTCAGCAGAAATAATAAAGAGGTCAAAAACCATGGCATACAGTGGGCAGAAGTGGTCAAAATTGTGTATTAATTTTAGACTAAAAGACACTTGACACACATTTTCCAATAAGTGGAAATACAAGCAGCTTGAGGAATTATTTATCTGTGCAGAAGGGCATTGAATTTCAAGAATGTCATGTGTTTGACATTGTTGCCACTGAAAATCTATGCAGACCAACTTTTGCCCACACAGGAATAAGAAGGAAGTGTTAAAACTTGAATCAGTAAGCAGAATTGTTAATGGCATTGGTATCAAATATTAAATCTAAATATCTATAAATCAATTCCCATCCCTGGTGTGTCAGCATATTTTTCTTTTCTTGCTAAGATTTCACTCATAAAACACAATGAACTATTAGTGTAAAATTGTATCCTACAGACACTTGCCTGCTCAGAATGAGGGTCTCCTCTCCATTAATCCACACTCTCACAACGCTGCCATATTTGTTATTGTAATAGTTGCATGCTGTTCCTATTCCAGTCAACATGAACCTGCTGTAGGTGAGGAGAGGACCGATTCCAGCCAAGAAGGAAGGACCTTGAGGGAGAGAGGCAGAGAATCCAGGACATGATAGACTCCTGTCTTAATGTCAGAGACATAGTAGAGGAGGACTCAGACAAGGCTTAGAAATGTCAGATCCCAGGCAGCTCTCTGTATGGCCAAAATAAGAGCAGCATCTGTATTCTTGGCTCAGGTCAGACATGTTCCTGGTATGTGCCGGCCTCTTCCTGAGTCACCCCTCGTCACAGATAGTTTTTCTGATTTTCATGGACAGGATCTCAAGGTGCATTTAGGGGTAGGATGGTTTTAGGTTTGGTAGCCTCAGAATTTCATTTCTGTGCTTTTTGAAGATGATGTGTTTATTTTAGCTATAAGTTGTGGTCATTAGATTTTAGTAACAACTGTAAAGCAAGGTTGGGGCTTAAAAAAGTTGCTTGTGAGGAATAGTTGCTTAGCCTTAGAGACAGAAAAAAAGGGTGTGTAGTTTTCAGCTATTGCCAAGGAGCCCGACACTATATTCAACTAGAAAAAGCCAAAGCTGTTTTAAGGTTTCACTGAGAAGATACTTTGGGCTTCTAACGTCAAGGTTTTTTAGCCTGATAACCATTCCTACATTAGCAAAGTGTTAAAAACAGAAGGTTGGAAAGGGAGTATAGCTTTGCGCTCATTCAAGGAAGCTTCAGCAAAGAAGCTTAGGTAATGCTGAGATGTCAAATGGCAAACATAGGGAACAGTTTTAGGTCCTAAGATTAAGCTTATATTTACTTTAGCTGTCAGTATTTGAGATCATAAGTTTGTTTACCTGGTATCTGAGATTTGTGTTTCTGGCTCCAGGTGAAGAGCAACAACAGCATCAGCAGGAGGAGAAGAAAGGCTTCGTAGGGTAAGCTAGCCACCATGGGGACGATTGAGGTGAGTGTCTTCAGTGGTGTTTTCTCATCCATGACTACAGGAGACAAAAGCAGCTCTCTTAAAAAACATAAACACACATCCTATTATTTGATGGCTTTTTCTGGTTTGTCACTCTCTCCTCCTTCAGAGATGTAATATAAAATCACAGCAGCAAATGAAAACAAAATCAAAACACACTCACATGATTGTCATGGCAGAATGTTGGTGTCGCACTTTTTAAATGCAGCATCTAACACCTCAGATCAGTCCGTACAAAGGTTGGTGATGTATTATTCACTGTCATTCTTCAGAGTAAAGCTTATTTTATTAAATGCAACCAATGTGCAAGCATGGAAATATTTCTATTAGTGATCTAAGCAGGTGTTAGCAAATGTTCTGTTGTGTTTATGTGTTCAGAATCTGTGTATTTACTTGAAATAAAAATAATTAACATTAATACAATTTTCTTTTTTTTTTAAGTTTAGATATAATGTCACAATATATAGTAGTTTCTATACTTGTCAGTATAAATTTCTCTGTTGAAGAATTTATTTAGATTTGTTTTGGCCTTTATTGATAGTGGGGAGACAGTGAATAGACTAGAAAGGGTTAGGGAGAGCAGGGGAAGATGCTATGGAAATAAGCCTCAGGTCAGAATTGGACTCAGGTTGCTTACACAATGCTAAAGCCTCAATATGGTTAAGTGCACTTATGCAACTTACTCTGCCATACTGACATACTGGATTGTTGGCTCTCTAAACTGCTTTTGTTGTCTGAAGTACTGGACAAAGTTGCAGCCACTTCTTAAGGACAGTGACATTATGAAAAGTTTCAGTCTGACTCGGGGTCTGGTGACTACAGTTGAGGTTTTGTTGGGCCTGACCACTGCCATTTAGTGGATCACAGAATCCTTTAATCAGGCCTTGAACACTGTATGGGCATTAAATCCACTGTCCTTGATGATTTGAGACCCACTTCATTGACAGAAGACTCTCAGTTCAGCCTGGAAAATGTTCCTCATCTTTAGCCCCTAACTCTGTGATGCCACAAGGTTCCACTTTGGGCCGTTTTCCTTTTTTTGTTATCCTTGTTCGTACTTTGCATTTTTTTTTTATCTATCCACCTTTAAGAACTAAAGGTCAGGATTAATTGAGGGCTATGATGAACTATCTTACAGCTATTGAAACCCCGATGAACTTGATTTTCTTAAAACAAAATGAAAGTATCTTTAAAATTTTCATTTTCAAAAAATCTGGATGTTAATTGATTTCAAAGGTCCCATATTGTGCAAAATACACCTTTTAATGTCTTTATGAAAAAAATAAGTGTCCATTAGCCTGTCTTCAAGAAACCCAACATAATTACCCCCTCCAAGCCATTTTCAGTTTAAGGATCATCTAGACGTGTCTTGCAGCCACAGTAAACATTGGTGCACAGCCCTGCAAAGCCAAATCAACTTCCTCATAGGGTTGTGGTCAGTCTCAGGTCGTAAGGATTTAGTTCTATTCTGAGCAGTGCTACAACACCAGGGTCCTCAGTCATGCTTAAATCCAATATCAAAGTGGACATTTAGGCAAAAAAAAAACAACTCAAAAATATCTTATGGCAACATCTGGGACGAACTGAAACTTTTTGAAATGGAGTATAATATGTGACCTTCAGATATGCAAACAAATCATGCATCTTTTAAAAGCTACAAACAGCATTGTTAACATCTGCTAACAAACAAGGAGCTCTGTTGTGCAAAACCAAGAACTGTGACCCTTGTTATGGATTTTGTACTTTTGTATATTAAGTTATTTTTCTTAAAAAAAAAAAACACATTAGATTTGCAGGGTGGGCGAGTTTTAGGTCTATTGGTTCTGCCTAAATACTCCAGAAATAATAGTTACATTTAAAGGTGAAGCACTCTGATGCATGCATTCTGCTGGAGTGTGTGTGGAATATAGTAGCTGAAAACAAGAGAGAAAAAATTGGCAATACAACAGTTAACATAAGAGCTACTATCTGCTCCTATCACTAACTACATAGGACATCTACAACCACACGGGACAGTACATAATAACATGGAGCAGTTAGCCAATTAATAAACTGAATTTTAAGCTCTTCATAAATCTGTCATCAAAAAATGAACCTACTTTTGCCTGTTTCCTCCCCTGACAGGTTACAGAGCAGAGATGCAGAGCCTCTGGATGGTCAAAACTCTTCTCCAAAATAAATCTCATGGTATCAAGTGTTTATAAATCCTCGGTTAAACCTCATCTTCACTGGTTGCTTAGAAACTCTTCCTCTTCAGGGTCACAAGTACCGTTACACAGTCCAACACTAAAGATGTTTTTTCTTTTTTCATTCACAAGCATGCAAAACCAGCAGTTCTATTTTTATAGGGTTTCTTTGTGCAAAAGAAAACACCCCAATGTTCAATTCATCCAGCGAGGAGGAGTCTTTTCAGAGGTAAATTAATCGGCTGGGTCAGAGTGACCTGTGTCACTCTGACCCAGGAGCAGGGATTTACCCAGCAGTTAAAACAAGGAACATCAGAGAAGGACAGAAAAAAGACATCTTCAAGATAAAACACTGGAAAATCTCAATTGGATTCCAAGTTCAGGGAAGCCAAATGAATACAAATATAGTCTATTCAAATGAAATCTAAATGTTACAAATATAATCAATTCTTTTTATTTAGCAGCTATAAAAGGCTGCTAATGAGGATGTTAGTCTTAGAGCCTGAGGCTTGAATGGGGATGGCTGTCCAAAATTGGTTAAAAAACAAGCATTGCTTTTGTGGTTGTGTGTGAAAAAAACATTCGACCAACTGACCTGAACATTTGAAATATGTCCTCATAAATCTGATCAGTTTAAGGTTAAGTCTAAGTGAATATTTGTACAAAGTTTGACAGACATGAGCATTGTTTAAAGAAAGTCCTTTAAAGTGGTTTTGACATATCACCTTAAAAAGCAGTGCTCTTGAAGTTCCCCCTTCACAAGTTTTGGAAATCATGAGGCCAAAGAACCTTTTATCTTCCACCTTAAAAAATCAGTGATTTAGTAAGGTTTACTGGATTTCTCTCTTGGTGTTTTTGAGATTTCATGGCCTTGTGTATTCACTTCTCACAAGACGTTTTAGAGATATTCTTCCTACTAGCAATGGGTGAGCATGAAGCCTCAGGACCTTGCTTTATGATCTATGACATTTAGAAACCATTTTGTCTCAAATTGGCAAAGTTGTATTCATCCTGGCAATTTTGTGTTCACAAGCAAAGGATGAGCATGAGCCTTACCTTATGCTTTTTCTAAACCTTATGCTTTTACTGATGACCCCAAACCTAAAACACGTCATACCTGAGTTATAGTGGTCATACATGCTAAATTAAAAAAAGAAGTTCAAGCTAGGACTGGGGGGGATATACCAATTTAATCAATAAATTCTTTTTTTGCAGGACATTTAAGAAATAAAAATCAAGATTTGTTTCCTGTTGTTTATTTTGCTCCGACTGGACTTCTGTAATAAAAACCCAACTTCGTGTATCCTTCAAACACTGGAACATTAACAATTTGTATATTTGGCATTGTTTTAAGGTGTAAATACTGAAAAGATTGCATGGTTTTATAAAAGTAGGCCATCCTTTTTTGCACCTGTAGATTTTTAGGCGTGTATGTGTTTTTTAAAGATTAAATAATAGAGTTTCTTGTTCATTTTTTGCAAAATACAATCTTTCAGTGTCAGTGTAGACAAGCCTGAACTTTGATTTCAGGAGGGAAATTCATGTTAGTTTTGTGACAAATTCTGATATATATTAATATTATAAATCATAAATATCATAAATCAAGTTTTGTGGGATTTTATTTTTAGGCTATATTGACCTGCCCTACTTCTAATCTTTTTGGTACATTGCCTTCAAAGCAGAGGTTATAGTTCAAATCAACATTGACATTGGACTATAACCTGACCAGTTCATAACTGAGTCAGCGTGAACATTCATGCAAGATTTGAGGAAATCCTTTAGAGCACTCCTGAGATATTGTGTTCTTAAGGATGGAAAGAATGAACAAAGGACCCACTGGCCTTGACCTAAAATTATCATGACCTCCAAAATCCTACCCATTCACAATCAGAGTGGGCATTAGGACGAAGGTTTAAGAACCTCCCTGTAATCTCTTATGACATATTGTGTTCACAAAAACAAAGATAAACATGGGGCCCATTGACCTCAACCTTAGACCATTGACCATAAGATCCATCTCGGCAACAGCCCATAGAAAGTGTTTCAGAGCCTTTCAAAGCAGATCCGTCATTTGATTGGACAATCGTTCCATCAATCACATTCATTATGGGCCAATCAGATAATGTAGTAGGCGGGTGCTACTGTTGCACCTAAAGTGAGCCACTTTGTAGAACAAACTATTGCCAAAACATGTCTGTACTGAAGAAAATGTCCCTCTTATAGAGGGTCTGCAGTGTTATTTGTTTTTCATTTAATACAGAATGTTGTCTAAATCTGAAAAAACTGCTACTGAAGCTGTTAGCATCAATGCTAATCCATGTATGAGCAGTCACTTCCTGCTGTCATCTTGCTCATAGCTCCACCTCTTCCTGCTCTAAAAGATGCTGATTGGGCTGTCTTGCTTTGGGCCGCTCACAATCATTGTAAATGGGAGCTTTGCAAGATGAATCTGCCTGATTACCTTCAATCAGGCTGATCGATCTGCACTGCAAAGATAAGAGAGAAGAAACATTGCTTCAGTGTTGAAATACTCTGTCTGTGAACATGTGGCCTTGACTTTTGAATTATGTTGCATTATGCAATGTGGTATGATTTTTTTCCAACCTCAATTTTGTATGCGAAAAAACATCTGCTTCTTTAGTATCATTGTACTAATGTTGTTTGTAGTATTGTATATAAAATGATGAGGAATGCTTGCAGTAGTGTCCCCAGCCATTTTTGTTTTGTTGTTATCAGTTCATTAGAAACCGTCCTTTTAAAAATACAGTAGTGCTTTAAAATTCAAAAGCTGGGCTATATCAAGTGCATTTTATCTAAAATTAAACGTTAAAATCTCGTATGTATGTGTTCATCACAAATAGCAAGTAGCTATTCCAAAATCCCATAGTCTTTTGTCCTTGGAAACCAGGAAGTGCTAAATGCTAACAACAAGAAAGCAAGCAAAGTATGAGCATGAGGCCCAAGCACCTTCAGCTACTTTGTTTATCAAGTCAGAGGGAGCATCTATGCAGGATTTGATGGCACACCAATCATACTTGTGTTGAGTTACTGTTTGTCCCATGGCCTTTTTACTTTAAACTGTGATGATCTCTCAAACCTCAGCATTTCATCCTTGAGACAGAGTGAACATCTGTGCATCATTACTGAGAAGTGGACAGATGAACTGACTGACAATCCAAACAAGAAATGCCTCTGGCCTCGTCCGGCTCAGACACGGAGGCATAAAGGCGATTTCTGCACACACGAACATCCACACACCCACAGTCTTTGGTCTGAAAGCTCTTTTGTGGATTCAGAGAAAGCGTCCCTTGTTCACTTCTTATTTATTCCACTTCCATGTAATTTTGTGTGGGATGTCCTGGTGACAGTGATGAGAGGAAGAGCACTATAATGATGACAAGAACTGGATAATATGTCACTCCAGAAATATGTCCATTGAGTTCTACTACATTGATTGGGACCTTACATTTTAAATGTTTGCCAGATGCCTCTTGTTGCGCAATGCATCACATGCTCCTCACTGTAGTTACGGACAGATTTTGACATGTTTATCCCTCCCAAACAGCTCACAGTCAAGCTTCCCTCTGACGTCTCCTTTGCTGGCAGGTGCTCAGTTATGTGCTTGTGAATTTCAGAGCCCTTGGATCGCTTTGCAGCCGAGGATCAGGACACAAACATGAAGGAGAAGAGTGAAGGATTCCTGGTGTGGAAGGTGCTTCTGTTTGGGATGTTTGTGCTGCTGCTCCTGTGCTCTGCAGGTTTGGTGTTCCTGCTGGTTCGACAAAAGGAGATGAGACAGGAACTAGTCAGGTTGGACAAACAGTTGCAGGTGTTGTGGCAGAACTGTGAGGGTAAAAACAAGCCTGGGGAAGCTGGAGGGCTGACAGTACTCCACCGCAACAGGAGAAACCTGGAGGGAGAGCCGGCACAGAGCCAAGACGAGGACATGCTGACACTGATGACCTACTCCATGGTTCCTGTAAGCTTTCTTAATGATCGTTCTATCAAAAGTGTGACTGCTAGAAGTTTTGCTGACTTTTCATATTGGGGGAGCAATGACAATCTCACACACACTCTCACATTTTATAGAGACATCTCCACTTTTTCCATTATGGGATCTGGAGCATGTCCAAGTAATGCTAAGAATCTTAGAGTCTGTTGCAGAGATTAAGCAGGAGTTTGGTTTGCAGCTGAATGTTTCTTGAGTAAACACATGGTGCAGTCGAGCATGAGTGTTTCCTGGCCCTCCCTCTAGTCCTCTACTGATTCTAAGATCCCAAGCAATAACCAGTAGTAGGCCTATTCGTGTTTAGCCAAAAACAACTATGACATGTAAACAAAATATTTGAGGCTATGTAAAGGGACTAAGCTAAAAGAGCAGGGATGAAAATTGGTAAGATTTTATTGATATCAATGCAATTATTGGGGGCGTTGGTGGCTTACTCTGGTAGTACGCTTTACCATCAATCGGAAGCTAAAGTATGAATGGGTGTGGATGTATTAGCTAAGACTTATTGACAACTTAGAAACTCAGAACCATCAGTGAGTGAATGTGAGAGAGAAGGAGTGTGAATAGGTAGCTGTGGTGTGCTGAGAGTTTTCGCTTGGGGTAGTCAAAAAGTCTAGAAAAGAGATATATAAGCTTAAATTCGTTTATCATTACTGATTCTGTACATCGATCAAATTCTTTACTGATTCCCTTATCCATTCCTGTGGGTTTTCTGTTTGGAAAAAGTTTTCCTACCAAGTTTTTCAATGGTAACAATGTCAGACTCATGGCATTCCTGATCATTAATGCTATGCTCCAAAGACAAATGCTTCAGCATAATTTCAGTTGGATGTCCAAGTCATTTTGTGTCAGACTAAACCACTATTTTCATCACTGTCCCCTGTCTGCCATGATTACATCTGTAACTCCTTTGCTACTGTTTGTGTTGACTGTCTCTAATGAAAGAGTGACATCCTTTATTTGCAAGCATGCAGAACAAAGTTTAGTTTTTTTGTTTATTTGACAGGGACCATGCACAACATAACTGTTGAGCCAGAGTTAGGTATAAAGCTAGTTTGCATCTGTGGTCCCTTCTTAGTAAGTCTAAAACATATAATAAAACCATTAAAATAGTGTTTGAACAGGTCAGACAGTATACAGTTAACAAAAACTAGGTCACATAAACAACACATGACATATTCACTCTACAGTACTTCCTCTTTAAAGCTGTTTTAAAAAATGTTAAAGTCGGTGTCCACATGATTGGTTTGCCTTGAGCCATGCTTTTAAGTTTGTTTTTGAAAACATTAAAACTTGTGCAGTCGCTGATATGGGTGGGAATTGATTTCCTCTGCAGCTCTGACTGAAAAATGCCATATGTCCAAAGGCAGTTTTCTTAAATTTAGCTGAACAGTCTCATCTGACTGAAGCCCTGGTCTCCCTAGCACGGTCCCTGCAGAGTGTCACACATTGTGTAAACGGCGTTGGTGCCAGTCCATGAATTATTAGTTTGTACATGAAGCACATATCTGCAAAGCAAAGAAAACTGTCAAATGTTATTAGGTCATACTTCTGAATGATGTTGCAATGGTGGTAGGTCTGTGGTTTTTGTCAAGAATTTTCAAAGTGTATTTGTAGAGAGTGTATAGTGGTATCTGAGTTGTCACTCATGCCTGAGACCAGCTTGTGGCACAGTATGAGCAGTGAGGAAAAAAAAAATCACTTAGTACATGAAGGGCTTGGCAGCAGCGGATGGTAACTGATGTCTGATGCTGTATGTCTGAAATTCATTGCACTGGCTCCTCCATGTCTGGACACAAGTGAAAAGCATTGATAAGGAAGTTGTTATCTATGAAGACAAATGATATTGAGAACTGTCTAAATTGGACGGATAGTTCAGCAATGTTTCTGGAAGTGAGTAAAAGAGATAAGGATAATGGGAAACCCTCACTTCCTGCCATTTTTATCCCCTCTTCTAAGTATTGCAAACTTATTGGTGGAAAAGTTGGTGCAAGTCCCACTTGAGGGTTTTCAGTGGCATTTTGGATGGTCTCTGAGATTTAAAGAAAGGCCCAGACAATCCTGAGAAACATGTCCCTGCCAGTGATTTGCAAATGCAGTATACTGCTATGATTGAGTACAATTATTTATGAGTTTAATTATTATTTTTCAATAATCATGAGGCTAGTGTTTTTTGTTCTATTCATCAGAAAAGCCCAACATTTCTGTTAGAAGTGCCCAAATAAATCTCAATCTTTAGTTGACTTTGATAAAAAACCAAAAGAACCAGCAACATTTTGGAAAGTTTTCAAATGATGAACATTTTGCTCTAGAAATAAGTGTAAGCCAGAAAGCCTGTCATGGATGCTTTAAATGTTTACTCAGGCATTTTGTCAAGCTTGACTATTGACTAATGAATCAAACCACTGAAGAGCTCAGAGAACACAAACCTCTGCCAAGACATTTCTAATGTCGCTGGGCAAGTTATTATCAAACATGTGGAAAACTGCCTTATCGCGTCATGTAAAAAATTCCTTGAAAAAAATTCCCAAAGCCCCATCAGGATTCAGATCACTTCCAAAATCTAGCGACTTTTCCCTTCTGTCATGACCAACATTCCCTAAAAATATTATTAGAATACGTTAATGATGAAACCTGTCCTATCTTACAATGTAAATAAAACCTTTTTAAAAAAGTTCCTGGATCTACATCTAGATATGGACCACCACCAAAATCAGATTTGTTCTTCCTTGTGTCATGACCAGAATTCCCTGAAAATTTCATCCAAATCTGTAGATATCTTTTGAGATACTTACTCACAGACTGACAAATGGATGGACAAACGATAACAAAAACAAAGGTAATGAGTTCATGATGTGAAATATGTGAAGCTAAAATAAGCAAAAGCTGTTGTACAAAAGGAAGATTAATTTGTTTTTGACATTTTGGCAAAAACACATTTTTGGTTAGTTTCAGGGGATTTTACAGACATTTTATGCTTAACTGACCTGCTGAATCTCTTTCTTTGAAATTTTAGATCAAAACCTTCATGGATCTGTGTAACAGCACCAAAGGAATATGTTTAACAGGTACTCCCCATAAATGCTCCACATTTCAGTCCTTTGCTCTGTATGGTTGCTGCTGCTTTTACTTTCCTTGATTTTTGTGATAGGCTCTTTATTTTTCCCACAGGTCCACCGGGTCCACCTGGCCCACAAGGTAAAATTAAACACTTTCATCAGCTACATGACCTTCCTCATTTAAAAGAAATTGTATATACAGTTGCCATGTCTTTGTCAATTAGGTGTACGTGGAAAACTCGGTTTACCAGGACCGCAAGGTGTGCCAGGGCCGGAAGGGAGGCGAGGGAAGAGAGGTGAGACCTCTGAAGAAAACTAACCTCATAACCTGATGACCAAGTATAAATTAAAGAGATGGTTCAGTATTTTAAACAGGATTGTATGAGCTCCATGTCACATGGTGAATACATAAGTCTCAGTGAATTTGATCAGCTCTGCCTCTTTACAGAGAGAACCGGGAAGAGGGAACCTCTGCTGCTGATGGGGCCAAAAGCTCCTCGTAATTTACTGAATTTTGGGTGAGAACTAACATGAAATCAGCGTAGGAGTGGCTGTTCAGTGCACTGAACACATTTACAATGATTTACTGTTATGCGAGAAAGCCCGTTCCTTTTACAGAATCACTCAAGGTGGAGGGATTCATGGGCTCTGCACTGTTCCAATGTTGAAGAAAGAAAGAGGCTTGCTTGAGGAGGGTTTAAGCATAAATGTGTTCAGTACAATCACTCCAGTGCTGTTTGTGTATTTCCTTAAACTTTATTTCATTACTCAGAGCTCTTATATCCATCTGCAGCAATTCACAGCTTAGCTGTAGTGCCAGTTCTTTCCTTACAGGGGCAGAGAGGATCAAAATCACTGTGGCTAATGTTTTTACTATTGATACAACCCCACTTCAAAAATACTGAACTATCCCTTAATGTACAAGAAAAAACATTTAAATCATAAACTGAAGTCAGTGAAAAAGTTCAAACTGTCCTCACTGTTAATGCATGGTTACATAACAACTGACTCACTGTTTGCAGGAAGTGTGCCCTCAACTGTATGAATAGAGGACAAGTCAAATCATGCTTGTTGTTGTTATTTTCTGTTTAACCTGCTTGCTTTTGATTTAAGTTTTAACTTAGAAGTTTAACTCATGATGGCCCCTCCATATGTGTAGGACCCCCCGGTGAAAAAGGAGAACGAGGACCTAAAGGAGACCCCGGCCCCCTCCGACTGAAAGGCGAGACCTACAATGACATTTTCATTGAGGGTGAGAGCTGACAAATACACAAACCTGATACAATAATGCTTATAACAGACTGCTGCCAATATTTACTTAAGACTTTACATTAAAAACTGACCACTAATCTCTCAAAACCAGTGTTTTTTTTTTTGATTTGATTTCTTATTTCAGGACAAAGGTGACTTTTGATTACCGCTCAGACTTCAACAAGATAAAAAATGTAAAATAACTAATATGGAACATAAAAACAAACTGACTTCCAACTTTTGTGATGTAATGTACAATAATTCAACAATAAAAGTAACATCTCCTTAAAATTAAATATGAAATAAATAATTAACCTGAAAGTATGGCTTAAATACCGCTCACACTCACAAAACTAAACCACCATTTAGAAATATAGATCAAACCAGAGTCTACAACATTTTTTCTTAACTGCTTTCTTATACAGTATATGTTTAATTCCACTTTTCCTAACGGACGCAAAAATTATAAGCTCCAGTTTAAGCAGATGTCCTTATTGCTCATTTTTTGTTCATTTCTTAGGTCCTTCTGGTCCGCCTGGTCCACCAGGTCCACCTGGCCCTCCTGGTCCTCCTTGTCCACCTCCTCTGTTTTGTCATACAGTGGGAGAACAAATTCATAAAACCAACATGTCACAAGGTAAAAAATAATCATTTATTATCAAACAGGTTAGGAAAAAACACTCTGAAGTATTGAATTTGTATTATGTGGGCAGTTTTTGTTTCACCCTTCCTCCAGCTGTGTTCATGAGTTTTCAGACTGGGAAATACAAATATATGTTACACTTTATCTTAAGCTCACATATTCACCAACAACTAGCTGCTTATCAGCATGCTGATTAGTAGTTTACTAGCTGCTTATTAGCTAACATTCACGGCACTTTTTGGTAAGAAAACTTAATACTTATTAGTAAATAATTCTGCCTGATGGTAACATCCAGCCAGTAGGTTATTGATTTAGAGTTATTCCTGAATAACCTCATAATTTTTGCTTGCATGTAATTAGTTAAGAAGATGTTGTATATAGATTATAATCTGAATTAGACATCACTATAAGAGCGCAACCCTCCACTGAGGTGACTCACATATTGCTGTTACACCAATAAGCAATAGTACCAAGATGAAGTTACCCCTATAAAATGATTCCTTGACCCTAAAAAACTTGGAATGATGTTGATATCATCATAAGTTTGGCAATTATTTAGCAAAAATAATAATCCAGATCAACACAAAAATCTATTCATTTTTAAATTGGGCCGTTACAGACACCTCCTGAAAATTTCAGAAAATTCCATCCAGTAGTTTTTGTGTAATCTTGCAGACAAATGCAAAAGCATATCCTTCTAGGTGAAGGATTAGCTTAGTTTAGTAAGGCTTTTATAAGGTAGAAGTATCACAACAGTAGTTATTCTTCTTTCATTACGCTTAGTCAGTATGATCTATTCTTGATCTTATAAACTAATCACAAACTTCTGTTTCATTAGCCCAGTAGCTGCATATAATGGTCATGGCAGAATTGGGAGCTAGTAAGTCCTAGTATTGACTAATAAGCAGCTAGTAAACTAAGATTTACAGCTAATTAGTGTTTAGTATGGTGACCCTAAAATAAATGTAACCATAAAGTTAAATATTTAAAGAAACCTCTAATAGAGGAATATTCTTCTCTTGCCTCTTATGCCAAAGGATTATGGGTTTATTGCAGCATACGGCAAAACATGGTTTTCATACTTCATGCCACCACAAGGACCAACTGACACCAGCTAAGGTGACCATAAATATTAAAAACACAATGGAAAATAATACAACATAATACACAATGAAACATGCATACTAAACTATACAGATCAATACATTATACAAATACAAACAGTGTAAACAAACTGAAGCATTAAAACACAATACAACATGACAAGATACAGTGTGACCCTATACAATGCATTTTGGCAAAGTATTATACAGTATAATATGATACACAACAATATGATGCAATACTATATGATGTTATATAATGCATCATGAAAAGCTACAATATGATATGATGTCATATTATATGATACGCTTTGATACAAGGCCATGCAATGCAATATGACAAGATACAGCACAGTTTTACATACACTCATCTGACACTTAATTAGATGCACGATTCAACAGCTTGTTAATGCATTTAGTTAACAGCCAATCACATGGCCGTAACTCAATGCATTTAGGCATGTAGGCACGGTCAAGATGTCCTGCCTAAGTCCAGGTATCAGAATGGTGATTTAAGTGACTTTGAATGTGATATGATTGTTGGTGTCAGATGGGCTGGTCTGAGTATTTCAGAAACTGCTGATCTCTGTGACATGCATAACCATCTCTAGCTTTCACAGAGAATGGTGTGAAAATACACAATGAGTGTTAGTTTTTTAACTTTTAAAGTTATGAATGGATTTTGATGACATTTTCTGGGAATGTTGGTCATGGCAGAAGGAAAGAGTGGTTTGATTTTGGCGTTGATCCAAATATGGATGCAGGGCAAGTAATTTAACACAGGGCAGTTTTTTTTTTCTAATCAATCAAGAAGTTCTCAACATATTTTCATGACATTTTCATAGAGCGTGGTCATGGCACAAGGGAGAAGAGATTAGATTTTGGTGTTGATTTGAATCTGAGTATGGATCCAGGATTTTCTTAAGGATTTGTTAACAGAGTGAGACAGGGCAGTTTTCCCCACCTGAAAAAGTTGGAAATACCTTAGCTTGGCTTTGTGCTCTCAGAGCACTTCTTTTACTTTTCCATTTTTCTCTTTTTAAGGATTTTTCTTCTGAAGTATCTTTACATTTTTGTCACATTTGATTGAATTTTCTGTAAATGTAATTAACATATAAATAAATTTGAAGACAGTACCTTAATTCTAACTTTAAAGTTTCATCAATATAGTCGTGGAAGATTGAAACAACCAGTTAAGCAAGAACAGTCCAGCAGGGGGAGCCACATCCTTAGGAGGTCTAGAGTGTCAACATGTTGGATAATGCACATAAACTTTTAGGATCAAGGAAACAGGATATAGTTTAAAACAGAGGAAAATATGAAGAGTATAACTAATAAATCTCCCCACTGAGAGTAATTCTATCCATTATAGCGTATGTATGACATGAAAATCACAAACACAATCCAAAAACTTTGCTTAATTCATTAGTGTCACGGATACTCCTTTACAGCAAAGAGGTGAATGTATTCTCTCAGGTGTAAATTTAATCTTGAACTTCTTTGCTTTTATAATCTGATGTCATTTTTAGAAGTTGAATTTTGTGAGTGAAGTGCTTCATGCTCTCATTCTTCTTTTAGAGTCGTCTCCTCTGAGCACAGGGGCCCTAAATGACACTGAGGCTGAAAACATCAGCAGCTCGTCAACAAAGGAGGCCGGTAAGAGTCCTTAATTCACACACATTTTAAAATGGACAGCAAAAATAAGAGTAAAATATAAAGTACACATTTCTTTTTTTATTTTTCATTTTTTTATATGATGATAACAAAACAGTATGTCATCTTTTCCTCCACAGAAGCACAAAAAACACCTCCACCTACAGACAAAGTTAATCCCTTCAATGGGACAGATTTAAAAACCCATTCAGAAACCAGTTTGGAAAATGGTGAGTAACTTTTTTTGAGAAGCAGGAAACATTGTTTTGATTTAAGAAGAAATGTGAACCTAAGTACTTCACTGTTTTTTCTCTCAGTGTCTGCTTCTCCAGAGTCTGCCACCAACACCCTCAGTCCCTATAGCACAGAAAACGTTAAAGACAGATTTTTTTCATTTTTTAAAGGTATTAACTGAGTTCAATTGCACATTTTGCTGTTCTACAACAACACTGGCTCATAATGTTTGTCTCATTGTACAGCCCTACTTCCTCAAGAATGGACTGAAAACTGGGATGATCGAGACGCCTCCAGTGGAAGCAGAAACATTAAAGATGCAACCATTAAAAGTGGTAAAGAAGACACATTCACACACTCTTCTCATGCATGCAGCTTGTCATATTTTAAGACTGTATCTGACATCCATCCAGGAGTTAAATTAAATGTTAATTCTTGCGACTATAATCTGTATTGCTTCGTGTTATTCCTCTTGTTGTTCCTCTTTCTTGCATGAGGTTGATCATGCATCCTTATTTCAATTTTTCAGTACCTGCATGAATCAGAAAGAGTTTAGCAGCAACATTTGCAAATTCTCTTTCTTTCTTCTTAACATTTGAATATCTGTTTTCTGCACTGAATTATTTTAATACATAGAATCTTAATGTAACACAAACAGTTTACAAGTCTCTATCCTTGACCTTGCAGAGCATTAGACATTCAAAGAACAGATTGGTATGAATGATAGCTTTTAGAATATCCCCTACAATATGCTAATGATGTATATCTAGACATGTGTAGTCAACAGCAGGAATCTTCCGCAAATCTTTTATTTATTGTAAACAATGTAAAGTTAAGTCCTTTTATTTACCGGTGAAGGTGCAACCAAATCTTTTCGAATCAACAATTGAAATTCCACATCCATAATTAGGCTAAATCCAGCAGAGGTGTACAGCATGAACCAATCATTTTACGATGAAAATAAGAAGCTAATCTTGAACTTATCAATCACGGCCTTCATTTTTGGGCCAGAAGTGCTTAACTGTGTTGACTGATTGGCAGATAGAACCAACCTGTTGATGGGGTCTTTAAGTGGGAACCTCCAATTACTGGCATTTTATCTTGTCAATCCTGCAACACTTCGGGAAGAGCCATGGCTTCTGAGAATCAGCCATGAGGGAGCCCTGCCTTACCTTTACTCTCGAAGAATATACCTTAACTATAGGTTTCAAAAGCTATTGTGTTAGCATGCACCTTTAAAAGCAGTTCCAGCTTCACCATCATTGAGTAAATCTTTTAACCCTTTGACTGGCATTGTAACCTTGCGGTTGACTTTTTGCCACCTTACCACTGTATTTAAAATTTTGAAAGCCCATCTTTGTCTGTTTTTTCTTATTCACCTCTCTGAATAGTGTTTGTAACACTAATATGTATCCACCGGCTGACGCTGCTGCACATGAATATAATTGTTTGAAAACTAGAAAAAATCGGAAGTGAAATTTTTCTGCAAAGCTCTTCAGAAATCTAACAATAAGATCATACGTTGGAGTAAGAATTTTTTTTTTTTTACATATTTCCAGATCCTCTAAGAATCATAATTTAGCTGAAGGAAATAAATTTGATGATAAAAAAAATGTGTCTATTATTCCTTACAAAACTGGCTCTGTGATGTTTTCATGTGACAAAACAAAAATTTTGTTGCAGAAATGAAAGAAATCCATTAATGCACGTTGACCAACATATCTGCTTCCCTATAGGATGATCTTGAAAATAAAACCTGAAATGTTGCTAAATGAAGAGGAAGGAACACTATTTTACCAACATATAATTTGTTGTAAATGTATTTCTTAGTTTGGAAGTCAAATGGTTAAAGTTTTTTTGTCAACAGTAAATCAATTGATTCAGCAACGTACAATCAACGTAAATGTTTTTAACCCTGCAAGCTTAATCAAGCTGAGTATTGTGGTGTCTTTGATTTAATTCACACACGTTGAAATCAACAATGCAAAGCAACCTTTGGCCAAACTGTTGATTATAAAACACTGGACTGCTGAGGCTTCCTTTGGTCTCTGTGTCTGTTTCAACCGCATCAGATGTTCTCGGTAGTCTTGGCTTAAACTAAATATTTATTTTTATACCACCATTAACCTTGAGAATGACTCACAACTATGTGATCACTTACATCTTCTGTTTGGTTTATTTTCGGTAGAGTTTGTATCACCTCATCCAAACCACAGGCATCACACTCAATCTAATCCAAGCACAGAGAGTGCTGAGGCGTCGATAACAGAGGCATCAGCTCACATGAGACCAGGTAGGAAACAAGAAACTCATTTATAAAATGATTACAACTACAAATTTGAGATTACCTTTCACAACTTATTTAATATCACTACAGTGGTACCATCCCCACATTCAGCGCATGATGGCAGAAATGCTTTTAATGTCAAAAACTCAGAAAAGGTTCAAGACTCTCATAAAAAATCAGGTAAGCAATCATCTGTCATAATTACAAAATCTTTCTTTTTTTGCTAAAAGAGATGAAGATGTGTTAAAGAATCATATCTGCCTTATAAGAGTAGCATAATTGGAAAGTTGATGTTGGCTGGCTAACTTTAGAGAAAAGTAATGTCAATATATTATTCTGCTAACCTGACTCGTACAGTATAGTAAAGAGTTTACAAGTAAGTAATGTTAAAGCTTATTATCACTAATTGTCAGTATTTCAAATTTTAAAGATTGAGCAGCTGATCTTCACTATTGGAGCTCAGGAAAAAAGGCATACACACATCCATAAAAAGTGAATCTTATTGATGTTGAACAATTATTTGACCATAAAAAAAAAAAAAAATTTCTTGATATCTCTGGTGGGAACCGTATTCTGTGCTCCTGCGAATGCAGAATGTGTAAAATAAAAGTGTATCTTTATGATATGACACAACACAGTAAACTCTTTTTTTTTAGACTCAGCCTTGTTCTATAAAGATGGCAGAAATGACACCCTAAATGACTTTGGCACAATAACAGAGACATCAACAACATTAGCAGGTAATTAAGGTTCATCCTGAAAGCTGAGTCAAATCATTTGGGGAACTTTTTCAAGCAGTCACTAATAAATGTTTTATTTTATTCCACAGATGTAGTTTCTGAGGACATAAACAACGACTCCTTCAATGCTACACCATTGAAAAAAAGTAAGAAAAAAGACCTGATATTATTTTAAATGCTGATTTCATTAGCCAAAAAACAGAAAACATGATTTATTCACTCAGTTGTGTCCAGATGTGATACCTTTTCAATTATTAAGATACAACATTTAATGATTATGATTTTTTAAAATCCCATCACCACTTTCTTTTAGTGTTCCTCTGAGGGTTTTAATTTATCTATTTTCATTATGTGTTACTTTTGCATGTTATTGTTGTGCTCTCAGTGGTCTGCTTCTGGGTATTTCCTTTCACTTCTTGTCTGATAAAATAGATATGAGTGGGATGACAATAAATAAACTTTTAACTGAAACCTTGTAACATGTGTTAGACTGCCTTTAAAGCTTGATTATTTCTAAATTTGTGTAGTATTTGTCCTAAACCTACAATTAAAAGTGTCTTGAAATAATTGATTTCAATAAATAGTACCTCTTATTGAGCTTGTTTTTCTTTAGACCCCTCGTTCTCTCACCAGAACAACAAAAAGGTGCATGTGGTCAACAACCAGCAATGGACCAAAACTGGTAAATAATCTAAGCTGATTTAAGATTAAAAAGAAAACAAATCAAATTTACATTACAGTCAAAGCTGTGTAGGTAATATGAATGAAAAAAATCATCTTCTTCTCCTTAATCTGTAACATTCAGCGTGTTTTTTTTTCTCTCTGCAGAATCTCCAGCCCACAGGTCAGTGGACGACTTCAGAGGTTTTTACGTGACAGAGCCAATGAAGCTCCTTCATCCAGAAAAGAAATCTGGTGAATATGCTGCACAGCTGTTATGGAATAATAAGTGTTTGCTCTATAAATAAAAACATATTCTAATGTTTTTTAATACTCTAGACTCTTTACCCGAACCTAAAGATGACAGAAATGATGTCCTGAAAGATTTCATCGCCCTGAACATGACAGAGACATCAGCAGAGTTATCAACAGGTAAGAAGTACATGTGTTTGAGTCATGATGATTGGGATAAGGATTGGTGGGATTTTATTGATACCAATGCCACTATCAGTTCTGATAGTCAATACAATCCTGTTTAGATTTACTTATCACTTCCTGCGGATTTTCTGTGTAGAAAAAAATCGGCTTACACAAGTTTTCAGGAGTAACAATGTCAGTCACATGACATTCCTGATATTTTATGTTGTGCTCAACAGATTGATGCTTCTGGAAGTTTCTGGTGTTTCCACCCTTTCTTGAAATGACACAAACACAAGCACTGAGTATTATGCAGTTGGTGTCACTTTGCTTAAAATTTGCTACCGTTTTGGCCACTTCTGTTTCTGTTTGTGTACATCTTTGACTTCTTTGTAAATGTTTTTCTGACTGCACCAGGTGGAAGTGTGACATTCTTGATTTACAAGTCATGCAGAGCAAAATAAAAGGAATCGATAAGGGAATTATTGAGTATAAAGACAATGAGATCGATTCCTTCAGCTGATTGTTATGGATTCCAAACTAGAATTGGTTTTTCATTCCCATCCCTAGTCATGAGTGAAACTGTCATTAACTTTTATCGTCAATATTGTCCAATATTTCAGGATCGAATTCTGCACAACAAAACAATGACACCTTCCTGAACAGCGGGACCATCATGGAACCATCACAAAGAGCTGGTAAGAAACTTTGAGTTAGTTTGGCCAATGGGTGGAAAGGAACTGATCAGTGTAATCAATCTTTATTTTTCTTAATTATTTGAAAAGTAAATAAAACTGTGGGTTTTATGATCAGCCACAGTTACGGTAAGATAAATGTGTTTGTGCTGGAATAACATAAATCCTCTCTGCAGTGCTTAATATTCATACATTTATAGTTTTCATACTCAGTTTTTTTGGATTGTCGATGTCTAACAGCCATTTTAGTGTTCTTGTATTTTGATAACACAAAATAAAATACATACCGTCATTGCATTTTGTCTCTTTTTTTGTCATGGAAAAAATACAGTCAATTAAAAATGCTGTCAACAAAATCATGCAATGCAATATTTTTTCCATATCTCTCATCTTTTTCTTTTTCTTTTCAGGATCACCCACATCCCATCCAACCAATGACAGGAGAGATTCACTGAATTTTACAGACTTTGGTAAACTTCCAGAAGCAGGTTTGCAGTCTGGTAAGAAAGTCAAGGTCACTGTTATTGTCAATTTCTGCCATATGTACAGGACAGACAGAAAACACTTGGTGTAACACATGACAAAATAGCATTATGATTAAAAATGTACAAAATTAAGGGGGAAATATATACTACACAAATGCAAAAAGTATAATTAATAGATTAAACAAATAACAGATGGAATGAAAGAAAATAAGTGTGCTGAGTGATTGCTGAGTGTATATATTAAAAAAATAATCTTTGCCTCAAACCTTTTCTTCCAACAGAGACGGCTCATCAGGATTACAATGCCAGCGTGAAACACTCTGGTACAGAAAACTTCACAGAGACACCAGTTACTTTACTCACAGGTACAAACTATTTGATATCATAGTACAGATATATTTATTAACATCTCCAGTATTATTTTTAGATATATGATAATAACTTGTTTCCTTCACCAGCATTACAAGCACCAGATGTGACTGAAAAGAGAGACGCCTCTGATGACAGCGGGGACTTGAAAGATTCAACTAAAAACAGCGGTAAAACTCAGACAGTAGGAAAAACTTATAAGTGGCAAAACATTGCTGATTTTGTTTCATTACACTTTTGTTTCAAGTGATCTGTATTATGAATGTGTTGATTAGAAAATGAGTGATACGTAGTCACAAAGGTGAGACAGAGAAACAAAAATGCTGTTATCTTCTCTAGCATCCCATGAAGACAAGAGCCAGCAAACGAGGAAGGATACCAGAAGAGAGAAAACCACAGAGACACAAAGAAAAGATTCTACAGGTAAAAAAAAAACAAAACCTTTTTCCTCTTTATATGTTAAATCAACAGTCATGTAAAGACATGTAGTTATTTGGTTTGGTGTACTTTTGCAGAACAGAAAGTCTTAAAGTATGACTATATGATTAAGCAGTTTAAAAAAAAAAAAAGCTTTTTTTGTCACAGGAAATTAGTGATGCTCAGGTTACACTCAAAGCTGTGGCAGAGAAATATGAACATACTTTTGTTTATACTTTTTTTTATGTAGAGTCCCGAAAAGACGAAAGCCACAATTCGGGGAAGGATACAAGGAGAGGGAAGACCACAGAGGGACCAATCAGATTATTAACAGGTATAAAATAAACTTACTTTAACACCAACTTCAGCAAAAAGTTACATTTTGGTTTGGTGTACATGGAGCCAATACTTGTGCTTATGTTGGCAAATTAAGTATATTTACACAAAACTGTAACTCATAGTGTACAAAATACTCGTTATAATGTACCAGGGCAATTTGTCACCCTGGCTTATGTTACATTATTTGGGTTAAAGTCATCATAAACTTAACAACTGTCCCATAAACAATTCTGCTTATCGATTCATGTACCTAACCAGTACCACTGATTTTCTGTGGATTTCTCTGCCTGTGAAACATATAATGCAGCAGACAAATCATATTCTCATTTTCATCTGTAATCTATGAGCAGAGAGAATATGTCATGCACAGACGGCACCAATAATATTCAGACAAAAAGAAAAATAAATACCCTTTCTTTTTCCCCAGAGTTTAGTAAAGACGGAAGCCATCACACGCAGAGGGATTCCAGAAGAAGGAAAACCACAGAGTCACCAAGAACATTTTTAACAGGTAAAAATATTTGTTTCCCTTTATATTCAAAACAAATATCAACATAAAGTGAATAAATGTAGTCATTTAGTTTAATGTGCCAACAGAAGGTTTGAAAATGCTGCTATAATGCAGAAGTTTTTCAAAAGCTCATTTCCATGTGTGGTTTTTGGACAGAAGATGTCAGACACACAGGTTACACTCACCAAACTGAGATGGAAAGAAAATTAACAAACTGTTTTTTTTTTTTTTAAATGTAGAGTCTCATAGAAACAAAAGCCACAGTGCTGGGAAGGATATCAGAGGAGAGGAGAACACAGGGGCCCTAGTAAAATTATTAACAGGTGAAAACATATCCAGTTTACTTTACTTTTACACTACAAGTCAAAGCAACAGTAAGAAGTCTTTTGGTTTGGTGCACTGTGGCATCTCCAAAGTGTTTCAGTGCAGATATCAGAGGTAAAAGGTAACTAATTACATTTACTTACAGCTTACTGTAATTAATTAATTTTTTGTGGACTTTTCCTTTTTGAGTAGTTTTTAAAGGAGTTCTTCTACATTTACTTGAGTTTTATTATGCTTTTTTCATTTTATTGAGCTGTTTTATCAAAGTAAAGTATACAGTGAGTACTTAAAAAAATTAAAAATATGAAAAGCTTATGCAATAAAAAGGCTTCAATTTAAGAAAAACAAAAGTTTTTCTTCAGAGCCAACACTGTTTTTTGTTTAGTTTAATACTTTATTTTGATGCACAATACCTGATGGATTAGAAACAATATTTACACAATAGGGACGCACAATATTGGATTTTGCGGATATCCTATAAGCCAGTATTTCAAAATTTATTCTGGCCAATACTAATATTGCTATTGATACATAGAAATGACTGAAAGCAATTCTTATATTACACCTACGTCATCTGTAAAATGTTTTTTGGCTGTTACATTAAAATCAAGCTTCAGCTTTTAAATGTAAAACACTGATTTATTTACCTGCTGACAGAAAACCTGCTTTATTTTGGGAGCTTATACTCTGAGTTTAAGATTATTATGCAGAAAATCCACTATATTCTTGCATATATATAAGGCTGAAATTTCCGCAGATTTAATTTGATTTGGTCACATACATTTTCCTTGTGTTTAACCATGACACAGAGTTTGCAAAATGCGTTTTTACTGATATCTTTAATATTTGATGTTATCTAGAACAGGGCAAATTGCACTTTTTGGTAACATTAAACTACAAGGGTTAAATGCTATTATTAAATCAACTCTTAAACGCTGAGACCAATGTTGACTCATCACTCCGGCTGCGATCCTTTCTAACATGACAAAAAAAACGACTCATAGTACTCGGCACATTTCAGTGGAGCACTTCTTACTTTTTGACAGTGAGTAGATTCACACTGTAATGATTTTACTACTGGAGTGAGATTTTATCAAAGTAACTGTATTTTTACTGCAGTACAATATTTTAGTGCTTTTCCACATGTGCCGTGCACTTTTCGAAAAATGTAGCATGGCTTAATAAAGCTTATTTTCATCTGTAGGGTTTTGGGCAAATCAGAAACAAGGGAAAAAAAATATAACATTTTTTTTTTAATTCCTGAAAGATGAAAGACACCACAATGAGGAGACCACCAAGACAGTGAAAACCACAGAGGCACCAAGTGCATATTTGACAGGTAAAAACCTTTGTTTACGTTTTATTGAAAACTGGCTAATAATGGCACAAACAATAATATGTGGGAATTTGATATGATCCTCTTTCGCAGCAAAGTCTTTGACTACAACTACTATGCAAAGCAGTAGATTTGATTAAAACTAATTTTTATCTGCACTTTTCAAAATAAAGATCCAAGTCATGCACAGTCGATATTCATAAAAGTAAGACTAAAAGAAAAATAACCTTCTTTTTTGTTATTTTTAGAGCCTTTGAAGGTCAAAAGTCACCACACAGAGTTGGAAAACAAAATGGAGAAAACAACAGAGGCACCAAGAACATTTATAACAGGTAAGAAATATGTTTACATCTATTTAAAACCAGCTAGCAATGGCTTAAAGAACAGAAAGAAAGGAAAAGAATACTCTTTTATGAAACTTTCTATTTCAGAGTTGGTTATAGACAGAAGTCATCACACAGAGAAGAATGAGGCACCAAGAACATTTATAACAGGTAAAAACCTTGGTTCCCTTAAATTAAAAATTCCAGTAATGGCTTAAAGAAAAGAAAGAAGGGAAAAGAATACTCTATTATCTTATTTGTCTTTTTTTTTAGATTTTTTTAGAGACAAAAACCAGCACTCAGAAAGAGATGTCAACGGGGAGAAAACCACAGAGACGCCAGAGATTTTTTTAACAGGTAAGTTTTGTTTACATTTTATGTAAAACAAGCCAGTCATGGCTTAAAGCAAAGAAAGAAAAGAAAGTAACCATTGTTTTATCTTGTTTTTCTTTTTAAGAGTCTTTAAATAAAAAATACCAGAACTCAGAAAGGGATGCCAAAAGAGAGAAAATTACAGAGGCACCAAGAACACACCAACATTTAACGGGTAAAATCTGTATTACATTTTAATTAAAAACTGGACATTAACTGCTGAAAGCAAGAATATATAGAAATATGTTTTGCTCTCACCAAAAGTCTTTGAGTGCAACTATATAATGCAGTAGGTGTAACTAAAGCTCATTTCATCTGAGGGTTTGTGCATAGACAATTTAGCCTGCACAGATTACACTCCTAAAACTAGACAGAAAGAAAAAATTACAATTTTTTATTTTTATTTTTTTTTGCTTTGATAGAGTCTTCCAAAGACAAAAACCACCAGACAGAGAGGGATGCCATAAGAGAGAAAACCACAGAAGGTAAAAACTTTCATTCACACAAGCTTAGCTGACAGACTGAAAGAAACAACATGCAGGAATTTGTTCTGGTGCACTTTGGCACCCACCAAATTTCTCTCACTGTAGCCCACAGCATGACGACACTGTCCTCTCACTGCAAAGCAAGGGCAACCTCCATGTTTGAGAGACTGATGCTGAAGTGAAAAAAGCTGCAGTTCCTCAAGTGTCCACTTGAGGCTGTCTGCATAAGCACCAAATGCTGCAGAAACACTTCATGTTAAAACGCCAACTTTTCTTCAACTTGTCCATTTTGATTTTATGAAGGATGTGAGTTGTACATAACGAGGAGCATGACTGATATGAGGGCAAGCCTTCAGGAATAGTCTTTCAGGAGGCTTAAGGTGTCTTCAGCCCCACATCTCTGTGTCTGCATTGATCAAAAGTTCAAAACAGAATTACCGATATGGCGGCTGCCCAGATTGGCTTCAGTAATGTTCTTTGTAACCAAGAATTTGTCCAATATTTTCTACAGTTTGTGGTGCACAGCCAAAAAAGATAATAAAGGCAGGATAAGGACTGTTTGTCCCAAGGGGTAAATTTGTCATAGACAACAGCGCCACATAGAACTACAACCACAATCTGTGCATCAATCTGTCCAACATAAAAGACAATTAAAAGATGAGACAATTAAAAACAAAAGCTAGTCCACACAGTCACAGGAAACAAGGAGAGACACATGGACAAGCTTTTAGTGCACCTAACACATCAAATTACCCCTTTGTTTCCCTGCAATTGCTGATATTACTCATGGCACCAAATGCGACAAAAGAAAAGCAGACTGTCTAACTATAAAAATGATGAATCAGCAAATAAATTAAAAACTGAAGCCATGAAAAGAAAATACAGCAATATTACTGTTTTTTGCACAAATATGACTCTGCCAGTCTCTTTAAATCATTTTTGGACAAAATGTTTGCTCGTTCATTATCTATATGTTTATTCACTTGTTTACATGAAGTCTGAAGACAATTGACTTTTTTTGAGAGGTTTACTCATAAAATGCTACTTGGGACATGTCTATAAACTCTCAGACTAAATAAGCAAACTTGAAGTTTCACGTAGAAAAGGTGTAGGATGAATTTATTTATCTGTATACAAACCTGAGACATAACATGGGTTAGATGAATCAGTAATATTTGCTGAGTTGTTCCCCTAACATCCAATTGTTGTTTTTGGACAGCCCTTCTGTTTTGTCACTCTTTTTCTTATATTAGCTTCATCCAATGACATCTCCTGGTATTTTTCACTGTTTTCCTTCTTTTATCCTCCTGTTGAAAGTCAAAGTACTACCAGATTGACTCGGAGGTTGCAATTTTGAGATGTAAAGGTCACATATTGTTGCCCTTAAATACACAGTTTTATCTTTGTGTGCTAATTTCAGTGTAAATCCTGTCATTTTACAGCCTCATTCACTGCAAACACAGCTCAGAGGAAAGATGTTTTCAATAACAGAGGGAAACAGAATAACACAGCCATGGACACTGGTAAGCTTTTGTATTTATTTTTTGATTCTGTAAAATGTATTTGTTTAACATATTTTTCAGTCCTAAGTTCAACAGGTAAAACACATGTTTAAATAATCACCCATGAGTAAATGCTGTAAACAGAATGAATCTCTGTAGGAGCTATTGATCTGTGGCTGGTATTTAGTTTAATTATAAACGACCTTTGTTAGTTTATTCTATGCATTTTCTTCATTAAGAACCAATCTTTAAATATTTTATTTTTCTAATTATTTGCTCAGCATATTTAGTTTTCATATTAGTATCCTTAATATTTGGTTATTTGGTGATGGGGTAACACTGTAAACCCTAAGGTGGTAGAAGTAGGTAGATCGTGGACCAGCATGCACCTGGGTGGGCCTTTAACCAGCACTGGAGAGGCAGCAGACATGCTTCCCTTTGTTATGTCCTCACTTACCTTTTTTTTGGATAATAGATCCTGAAATCGCCGATACATGCTTACGGTGCATCTCAGTGGTTGTTTGATTATATTTAGTTTCGTGAAAGTTCATTTGGATTTGTTTGTTTTTAGACAAAAAGCAACTAGAAACTACTTTTTATAGCTTGTGAAAATCTGAAAAGTACAGTTGTCTGTAACAGTCAAGCAACCATTAGTCCACTATTTTTAAACAACCTTACCTCAACAACAACAGCTCTGTAACTGTGGCATAATAACTATAATTTATTTGTCCTCAGGTTTATCACCCTCAATCCACACCACCAACAAGATCAATACAGCTGATGAGGGACTGGCAAACAATGGTTTTAACATTTTGTTTGATTACATTTCAACTTTTCATCATCCTTTTATGAATCTGCTTGATTATTGACCTAGTAAAAGTAATTCATTTCTTCTTTTTACTGTTGTTTAGAGTGCAGTTTGAAAAACATTAAATGCGGGGACAGAGCCACAGAGATGCAGAGCACATTTGGAGCCTGGATGTCTGATGCATCTCAGCTGAATGGAGGTCCATACTGGCTGGCCGAACATTTTTCAGGTTGTTTTTTATTTTTTAAGTGACATAAATCGACATTTCCTTGCAGTTTTATTTTGACTGCTATCTTATTTGAAGGGCGGATGCACGTTTGGAATTCTGTGGTGTTCTTAAGTATACTTCCTCACATACCACTTGCTGATTCATGTGCCGATTCAGACTTTACAGACTTGATACAGACCCAAATACAGTGACATCAGTTTTAAAACACAACTTTGGTAAAATCACCCATAATACAGTTCACATTATATTCAGAAGTTGTGAATGGGGGCCATATTGCATGATGCTGTGCACGTTTCAATTTTAAATTACTTCTGATCCCTGAATTTCTGAAATTTAAAAAGCCCATATCATGCCTTTTTGAGTTTTTTATACTCTTTAGTGTGTTTAACATGTCTCCTCTGTGTGAAAGAGCTGTTCTGTGAACAAGACAAAAAGACCACGTTGTCATGACTTCTCCTTCTCCCCCTCTTTACGGCACCAGTATCTGCTCGTTCCCCCAGCCCCCTCGATTAGACTTACGTCTGTGGTTCTAAAATTGTTTGGTCGTCAGTTTAACCCCATTGTTTTTAGCTAGCAAGCCCACTGCAGAGCAGAGGCAGTAGAATGAATGCAGAGTTGTTGACAATATGGTGCAGAGCGGAGTTGAACAGACAAATTACCACAGAGTTGACCAGTCAACCGATCAGAACGGACATGGGGATGAGGGCCTTAAAGTGTTAAGAGCTATAAAAGAGAGAGAGAATACAGCTGGGTCAGGGGTACTCTGTATATAAAAACTAGAAGGTTTTTTGAACATCAGTGATTGTGAACACACTCTTGCAGTCATCAAAAATGAATATGAACCTGAGTTAAGGCAAAAATGGGCTCTTTTAGTGTCTCAAGTTATAGGATCCTTTAAACCTTGTCGTTTTTTATTTTACAAAAAGGAGCAAGAAATTTTGTCATAGGCATAGCCGCTGTTCACAATTTACACTTACCTATCCTGGCCTCTTTGTAGACCGAGTTTGAAACTCACTGTCGTCATTTATCCTTTAAGTTCACTTGATTTTTCACATCATAGCATCCCTTTGCCCAGTGCAGCACATGCTCTGACTTTTATTTCTTTGTTCTGTCATATTGTTTGGTTAGCTAGATGGTGCCGATGTCAACACAGATTGTATGGTGCATTCCATTCACATCAAAACTGGGAAGAAGGTATAGGAAATCATGACACATCCTAGCTAGACTGGTTCAGTTATGAACTGGTAAAGTTGGGGTAGCTTAACAACGTTTGACTTTGAAGTGGGAAATTATGACCAAAGGGGGCATTTCCAGTGATGTATTTAATTTGCAACTAGGACTATCCTAGTTCCGACATGAGCTTGAACGCACCATTTATGTTGGATTATTGTTTTTAACTGCCTAAAATAAAGAAGTGCTTTCAATGACTGCTATGAGTGTATGAGAAGATATCTGTCCTGCAGCAGTCAACCTTATATGTCTGCACATAACTCCCACTCATTGGATTATTTTTATGTCTGACAGCCCACCCCTTAAGTCTTTTTCTGAGGTTAGACTATGTGATATTTTTCATCTGTGACTACAGTCTCTATGTCAGATTAGGTGACCACAGAGCCATAAAATCTCCCTCTTGCCCAACAAGTACGACGGACAACACAAATGAAATGGATGCACATAACGACTGATGTGATGGCATTAAAGAGGGCTGACACTAAATACAGCAAACAGTCAAACTGTATTTAGAGTACTATAGTTTTGTTTGTCTGCCCAATTGTTATGATGAATGAGATGTTTGCTTGAATAAATGCAAGCAGCCACTCACCAAGGGGCTGAGGATCCTCTGCTGTTTCTCTCCAACATTTCTCTTTTTAAAGTCTGGTGGTTGCTCCTCTACAGCACATCATAAAGGCAGGGGTGTTGTTTTCAGAGCTTGACAAATCTCTGACTTGATCTGTTTACATCAATGATTGTTGCACATGCAGAGCTCTCTTTGCTATCATTGGTCAATGTCTATGACGTGCAGGAACAAGAATCAAACATGCTAGAGTTAGTGTCACTGAGTTTTGAGGTCACCCAGACCAGTCTGATGTCTGTCTGTCTGTCACTATAACAACCTACACAACGTGAAACCACAGATTTTCATGGCCAACAAGTCTCAAAACCCCTTGACTGTTGGGTCCAGGCCATGTTCATGCATAAATCATGAAGGTGACCTCGGTCTTAGTCTCATCTTGTATGGCTGACAAAAAATAAACATATATTTTGTCAGTTTTATACTCAACTCTTTATTTTAAGCTTGTTCTAATCTCTTTTGATGTGGAAAAAGGTTGTTTTAAAACATTTTTAGTCTGATTTTTCATCAACAAACTCAACACTGATTCATTGCAGGGATTTGTGACTTTTCCGGGAATAACTTTCCTTCACAGGTCGACATTTGACGCAGCACAGAGATGTCTCTACTTTTCAGAGCTCGAGTGACAGAAGCATAGACATCAGGAGGTTCTACCAGGGCTGTGGTCATGTCATTTACAAGGGCTCGTTCTACTTCCACAACGCGGGGACGAACAGGCTGATACAGTAAGTGTTTCTGTTTCAAGCGCAGAACACTATGTTCCTGCCATGGTAAATTATCCATACTGATGTTTCTGTCCGTGTCATGTAATGTTTGACTATTCTACTGAGCTGCTTCACTCACTTTCTGATCATTATTTTACAGATTTGACCTGAACACAAGAAGGACAAACACTCTGATCATGGCAAACAGCAGGTATAACAGCCTGACATATCTTTTCCGCAACTCCAAGACATATTTCAAGTTTGCTGTGGATGAAAACGGCTTGTGGGTCATTTTTGCATCAAACACAGATGATAACACGATGGTGGCAAAGCTTCACTCCGACACGTTGTCAGTGGAGTCGATCATTAATACGCACTACCCCACAGCTAAGGCAGGGAATGCTTTCATCGTGTGTGGTGTGCTGTACTTCACAGAAAACACAGACAGCCGAGTTACATATGCCTTTGATTTAAAGAAAGAGAGCCCTCAGGATGCCAGTTTTGATTTAAGGCCTGCTGGCGGCATCATGGCTATGCTGTCTTATTATCCCAATAAAAAGCTTCTGTATATGTGGGAAAATAGCAGCTTTAAGACCTGTAAAGTTAAAATCAAAGTGCACTGAAAATAAACACAAACTCTGTAAAATGAGCATTAAAGTATTTTCTGTAACCTCACTCCTTGTGTATGTGTGTATGTAATGACACAGTGACCTAATTTTGACAGAGGAGGAGACTGCTGCGGGTAAAACACATCTGACTAAGAAGAGTTTGCATGAATGTGGGAGCATTTTACAAACCCAAATTCTGATGAAGCTGGGACATCTTGTGAAACATAAATAAAAACAGAACACAATCATTTTTGATTTATGTTCAATTAAATGCAACTGAAAGACAAGGTATTTAATGTTTAAATTGATAAACTGTATTCTTTTGCAAATGTTCACTTATTTTGAATTTGATGCCTGCAACATGTTCCAAACAAGCTGGGACAGGGGAATTTTCCCACTCTGTTACATCACCTTTCCTTTTAATAACATGCAATAAGCATTTGGGAACTGTGGACACTAATTGCTGAAGCTTTGCAGGTAGAATTCTTTCCCATTCTTGCTTGATGTACAACTTCAGTTGCTCAGCAGTCCAGGATCTCTGTTAACTCTTGTGAAAATTCACATCTTTGTTGATAGAATAGCAGTGAACAAAGTTCATTTTAGTTAACTTTGACTGCCTTTGCAAAGAACTTCTCCTTGCCTTATTGATGATTTCCTCCTGTACATGTGTAAGTCATGTTTTTAGACAAAAATCACGTATTCAATCAGTTCATCTTTATTTGTTTGGCACCACATCAAAACAAATGTCTTAAGACACTGAAGAAAGGAGCAGATGTTGACCATACTCTGCTATATTATAATCAAATTATTTATTTATTTATTTATTTATTGTGTATTGATTTGACAGTAGAATGTGCTTTTAATCCAGAATCTTTGCCGTGGTGAATAATAAAGTCTGTAATGTCCATCTGACACCAATTTACACAGCATATATGATTACAGGCAAATAAAAAACAAGTTGTTTGCCAATGTTGCTCATACGAGCAACAGTGTTATTTTTGAATCATATCACAACCTATTAAAAACTTCTCAAAGGAGCTTTAGAAAGGGTCTAATTATTATAAACTTATGTGGGGAATACTTTTTACAATAATATGACTTAAAATAATCTGTCTTGACAATAAAACCTGTGATTTTTGCACTGTATGAATTTGAAAGTATAAGTACATAATGTAAGGAAACAAATAAACAAATTCATGCTTTAAGACTGCAAATGAACAGCTCACTGAGGAACTTCTTCCACCCTTTAGTGATGGTCTCAGAGCAGACTAAAAGAAACCTACACACTGGGAGAAGAGCAGGACTAGCTGCAAAAAAGAGCCAAGGCTGGATTACCTTCTGGGAAAGCATACACATGATTTGGGGCCTCAGATCCCAAGTGAACTCAAAGCCTCAGCATGCTCCGGGTTTGTGGGTGAAAGGTAAAGGCTCTGCATTTATAGGTTATCTTGAGAGCTGAGCTTAATGGATACCTGATCTATGACCTACATGCACAGACAGCAGGAGGTGGTGCAGGCCAGATGTCAACATTTCCCCTCTTACAGAAGAAAACTGCAATTAAGGTCTTACAAACATCAATGTGAATGGGACTTCACCAAGCTGTGGAGCTGTGGAGCAGCTGTGGAGCACAGCTCAGACACCTTTTTAAAAGGAAAAGGCTTGAATTGTTTTGAGATTTGACTTGAAATTCAAAACTAATTTGATTGTTTTGCAAGTCACAACATGCTGACATAGACTGGAATTCAATCCCCCGTCATTCACATTTTAAATCAGAATTTTTTTTTAAAGAAATGCCAAATAGTGACAAATTACCGCCAATATTTGTATTCAGGATCTAAATTTAGCTCTGTTTCTACCTCTCATTGTAAAAGGCTTCTTATTGTTTACGACATTTTACTGTGCCTCTCTCTTTGCTAAGACAATTATCAAAAGAGATTTTAATCTCAACAAAGCTTTCCAGGTCAAATGCAGATTTTGAAAAACCCAGGTTTTATTTTTTATATGTTTTATTCAAATATTTCCCTGGTTTCGTGGGGAAAATTAAATATTTCGTGGCTGCTAAATAGAAGAAGTAATCCCGTCTTTTTTTAACATGTTGTGTATGAAGGGCATTTCCCTAGGGTGGTATACTTAATTCTGACTTGGATTTAGAGGATCTGAATTTGCACACAATGAACTTCAATCATCAAAATGACGAGGCATGCCAAAACCTATTCTGAAGTTCAAGATGTGTATTTTCCTAATTATTATTTGTAAGTCAGGTAAACAACGCAAGACTGCTACTTTATAAGCTTGAAGGCCTTGCACAACCCTTCACAATTGATATTTATTTTTGTGAAGTAAAGGCACTTCAAATTGTCTAATTTGTCAAACATATTAAAATTAGGGATGCATGATAATGGATTTTTGCAGATATTCAGTATGCCAATATTTCCGAACTCATTATTGCAGGTACCAGTATCAATACTAATATTTTTGTCAAGAGTGTGACAGTGCATTTGTTTTAGAAACAGATGTGAAGCAAGAAAAGCACATTTTTTCTGAAACACTTTTGATTTGTAAAAGTGGACATTAATGATGGTGAGGTAAACCATTATGGCACATTTGTACATTCTGGCTAAATATGGCTAAAATAGCCCCTGCAAATACTGGAAACATTTTCATATCTGTCAATACTGATAATCACCATTTTAGGAAAATGTCTGGTGATTCCAATATTGTACCAATAATACTGAGCATCCCTGATCAAAATATAGCATGTTGTGCTGGGACATGGTTTATTTACTTTGTTTTGCTCTCATTACTATGATGCTGCCAAGATATTTTACCTAACTTTATTTTTCTTTTTTCCCTCAAATGGAGAAAATTGAGAAATCAGTGATAATTGCTCACATTGCCTTATTTGTTTTAGCAAATGAGTATAAAATTAAGTGCTCAGGATTTTGTAAACAGACAAATGTTTGCATTTTATTAATATTTCTAAAGCTATGACATAAGAACAAAATGTTCCCAAGACTCCCCACATATCTCGGACCATAGCCTTTTCTAGTGAATGATTTGTATGTGATGCAACATTGCCAGCTTGTCTGCCCACATGTCGGACAGCTCTTACTCCACTGCCCTACTTTACAGTTTAAAACAAACAAAAAGAAAGCATATTAGCTGGTTGGGTTAATAGATAAGCTCAGTAATTTCGATTTGAATTTGATTTATTTACATAAAAGTAAAACACTGTGATTTTGTTGTAAGAAAGTCAACTAATAAAATATGACAGAATCACGTAATTATATTGTAAATTTGACAAACATTATCTAAAAGAAATGTCACCGAGTTCTCAGATCGAAATAACCCCTCTTCATTTTGTGATGAGATCACCCAAACGCAGCTCAAGTTCCTCATACCATTGTTACCTTTGAACATTCCGAGGGTGCTTTGAACGCACCAGCACAGCCTTACTGATTACGCCCACTTTGGGTGAGTAGATCTCTAAGTACCCGGATGGGTGTTGAGTACATAGACATAACATGGCCTCCATTTTACTTAGACGTGTTACGATGATTAAATAACTTCTGATAGCTTCTCTAACCAGAACGCAGGCCAGCTAGCTAGTCGGGCATCCGACCTAGTTCATAACAGCGAGCGTTACATCACTTTAGGGTCGTGTCCCACCTGGGAAATAGCGACCTAAAGGAGCAAACGTCTCTTACTTTATACAATAGGCTCTGTGACATTAGTATGACTGACTGAACTGTCAAACTAAAAAAAAGAAAGTAAGGGCTGCAGTGACTTAGCAATTTCTGTTTTTCCGAGGGGGCTGTCAAGACGAGGCTGGTTTCATCTTACCCGGTGAGTATCCCTAATGTTAGAAACCTTGTGTATTTTGTCTTATAAATGTGAGGGTGAATCATAGCTTGCGTGCCTAAGTGCTAGCTGCTTATATGTATCCACTCCTCAGGCTAAAGCCGCTGAGCTGATCCGCCGTGTGTTTGTTCTGACGGCGCTGGGCTGTTTGTCATTTCCACAGCCAGAGACGCTAGTTAGCTCTGGTCTGGGCCCAGCTTAAGTGGCCAACAGTAACCTTTAATGCAGCCCTGCTAGCTGGCGTCAGGTTTTATCCACTGTCTATTTTAAGCGTAAGATGGCGTGAGCTATGCAGCCGTCAATACGTGTTCAGGTGTTTTTGAAAAGATATATTCCTACAGTAAATTATCGTCACCGGCGACCACCTTCACCAGTGAATTACCATAGATACGTGTGGGTAGATGTCGCTGTAGGGCTTTTGAAATGCGTATACGCGGGTGCTGTGTTGGAAAGGGGTAGTCATGGAAGACAATTAAAACGGGATGTGTTGAAAATGGGTGATGAACTATTACAAGCCCCCGAAATGGAGTTTGATAAACAAGATGTTTGTCCCGCTTCAATTGTTAAATAAATTAAGGATGCCAATCCAGTAATGGAGGAACTCAATTTTGAATGCAGCTACCCTGCTTCCATGAAGATCTTTATATAATGCAGTCATTACGAAGATGAGAAAGTTGTGGAAAGCACACCCTGACTAAAAATTCAATTTTCATGTTATTTCGGGTAAACCTAAGGCACTCAGTTCTGAGTTACTTGATCTAACTTATGGTACATATGTAGAAAAACTAAAGATGCAGGTGAATGGATATGTATTTTATTTGTTATGATGATGGTGTCGTATTCAGACTATCAAATGCAGAGGAAATAGAGTTGTGAAAAAAAGGTGTTGCTGTCATGTCAAATTGATCTTTAACTTTCATCCTCGGCCGTGCACAGAAAATCTGCTGCTACTTCTTACATCGATGCTTCCTCTTATTCTATTCACTTAAAGCCTTAGCTGTCAGCATAAGAATGGACAGTGTGAATACATAAACTTAACCTCATGAACACTATTGGTTGTGCTTTCTAATGTCAAATCATATAATGCAGGCCTGCAGTGCTGAAACAGACCCTGAAATATGCATGTTTTTACGTTAACGATGAGGGATGAGTGTGTAATTGTGAGTTGATTTCAGTCCGAAATCGATTTGAATCGAAATCCAATCGTGATACATCTGAGGTATCACACCCATGATTGATCAATGTGTTGGAGTCGCTGCAGTACCTCTCCAACATGGCGCCCAGTCAGACGCCCGAAAGCTGCGTCTGCATGGCCGTGTCTATGGTTAAATGACCTGTTTTGCTAATGCTCACAGTGACGTTGAAGTTATGAAATGGGTTACGCTAACCGGCCTCTCCTGTTCGCCTGCTACCTGCTAGCCAGCTAGCCAGCGGCTAATTTAGCTTAGGGCTCTCCCCTCGTCACACCGCATTAACTTCATGTTTGTTTTCAGGATTTAAGGCCTAAAGAGGAGTGATGTCCTGTCCGTGCACTTCGGCTGCCAGGTTGCTTCTGAACACAGCTCACAGAGGTAAGGAAAAAGGAAAAACACACACCCTCCCAGCTGGCCAGAGCTACATGACATTGTGCTGTGCGCTCTCTGTAAAGTAGGTCTCCAGTTCATCCACACCGCTGTTTGTTGTGATAGTCACGTAATGTCAGCAGCAGGTGGAAAAGTTACTATTAATGTGAGGAGAGTGCAGCGAAGCCAACCTCGTTACATCACTGAATATGTCAAAGAGGTGGACAGCTGTGAGCTAACTCTGTTATAAGACATTCAGACCAGCTCCCCAAAACAGTCAAAATAGTGTTATGTAACAAAAGCTTAGCCAACATGTTACATCTGTGAGCTGACCTTCACAGCAGTGCAAGGATAAAGCACAAAGTGAGCACTCAAAATTATATACAGCAGGATATGAATATAAACGGTGTTTTATGAAAGAAGTAGAAGTCTGAAAGTAATCTTTAGGGGCCATTTTCATGTTACAGATGATTTTGCATATGGAGCACATTAAAATATTGACTTTAAAATAGGGAGATTATGGCAAAATACAGGTATTTCATGAAATGCGGCTAGTAAATCTTAATGAATTAAAGAAATAAGATCAACATTGCCTGTGATTCATGTAGTAATAAGTTAAAGAAGCAGAAGTAGTCAGCTGTTGGGAAAAGTAGCCAGCCAATGCTTTCCAGCTGTCTCCTTCATGAATAGGAATGGGAACCGTAAACCAATTCCAGGGGAAAACCGATAGTAGTGCCCTCAAGGAATTAATATTATGAGTCTTTTTGCTTAACAGTTCCAGTGATGCACTCTATTTGACTTTTGTCTGTATCAGATATTTCCAAACTAAACATTGCAGATACTGATTTTTTTCCTCTCTCTTTAAGAGCACAAAGCCTCCACTCATCTAAAATGTACCTGTTCCTTTCATGTTTACAGTCTATTTGTGTTGGAAACAGAAGTAAAATAGGAAAAGCAAAATTTTATTCTTTACCAAGTTATACTTTTAATTGATAGAAGTGGATATTTAGTGACGATGAAGCAAACCATCATGGTACATCTGTACATTCTGCCATTGTATCAGTCAAAATATGGTATATTTATGACTAATTTATGGCTTAAATATTGGCTGTTAGTATCTGCGTGGAGGTGGAGAAAAATCATATCTGCAGAAGCCAGTAATCATAATTTCAGGCAATTATCTGCCAATGCTGATACTGCTTTGATAATATTGTGTATCCCTAAAAAATTCCCTTATTAATTCCTCCGCTTTGTTATGAATAACTTTTAAATTGTGGACCTCAAGCTCTCAAGAGGCAGTCAGCAGAAATAATTACAAAGAAGTCAGAAATGTAATAATGGGAGACAGGGGACAGAAGTGGTCAAAACTGTGGCCTGTGATTTAATGAGGCCTGACATTTGCCCAGTCCCAATTTCCACCCTGAAGCCTCAGCACTGAGCCCTCGTGGACTTCAATGGCGTCAGGTGGGAGTCCATGAGGGCTTGAGAATTTGAAAAAAAATATTAAGATATTGTACACATCGCCTAGAAGACGATAGATTTATGAGGAAAAAAGCTCGCAGAGTGTTGATTTGTTTCTTTCATTTAAATGTTATTTTCAAATAAATATTAAGTCATGCATTTTAATACTTTGTAAATATTTGACATATTATATGAGAATAATAATGAACATTTAACACACAACAGACATTTCTTTCATACATGCATTCAAATTCATACGGGCAAGAGGCTCAAGATTCACATCATGTGCACAAAAACATAAAGTATTCCTTTTTCAGATTCAGGACTAACATACAAACCATCCATTAAGACTAAAGAAATATTCAAACAAATGTCTGGTAAAAGGTTTATTGACATTGTTTTTGATTTTCCAGGACTGTCCTGTTCTCGGATCCAGTTGTATTCTCTGAGTCGTCAGGGGTCTCGAGAAACCCACTTACCTGCCCGAATACGTGTGAGGTCATTTTCAGAGACGTCTGTCTGCTATGCCGCTAAAGATGGGACAACAAAAGACGGTGGCAGTGATGGAAAGGTAAGAAATATCCCTGAGGAAGCAATGCAATTTAAAACTCTTTGCCCTCGTGGTCTTTCACAACTCTGTTTTAGATTTGAGTGATGGTGTAATGTAATATGTGCTGCTGACACAGTCGTGTTTACACAGAAAAGCATCGGAGAGGGGAAGAGACTATCTGGATCTGGAGGATCAGGGAAGGGGGGAAGCCAGCTGCGTTGCCCTAAATGTGGAGACCCCTGCACACATGTAGAGACCTTTGTCTGTAAGTAAGCTCTCTCTAGTTTTCAGTGACAGTTTACCATGTAAAAAATGTTCAGTAATTTCAGGTTTGATATGCATCAAGACCCACAACCAAGAGGGGAACATTAAAGGAACATGATTGAGGCCCTGTTTACACAACAACATTGTCACCAGAAACAGACAGGGTTTTCCTTTGCATTTTCTAAGGTGCTCCTCATTCACATGGAGAATGACTGAACATGCTGTAGTGTGCGTGCCAGGCCAGTAGTTGGCGATGTAGGTATGTAGTAAAACAGCTGTGTTTGAACACGCGTACGCTTTCCAGTGAAGACAAATTTTTCACAAACAACAATGGCGAATGGGCGCATAAAGACGCAGGAGTTTATTGTTTGGACAACAAATGTGTCTGGATATTTCTGTCTGGATAACAAACTGAGCAGGGTCAGCAGCACACATGTTGATCGGTAGATGGCCGAAGCTGTTGTTGTTCTTAGGTGCGCGCACGACCTTCATCTGAAAGAGTACTACGCATGTGCCGCGCATCATCGTTTTCCCTGAAAATGCTGATTCTTGTTTACACGTAGACAGATACCAAAACGTTTTCAAAACTTTTCACTCTGGACCCTGGTTTCAAAAGTTGCTGGATTCAGGCACTCCAGGCATTGTTCTCGTGTAAACGGAAGGTGCAAACGCAACGGAAACTCTCAGTTTTTGGTTGTTTTCGTGAATTATGTCAGTTTTGAGCAGTGGTCACTGACCTTTTGTCTCTGAAACCCCCCAAGTTATACCTAAGAAGAGTCGAGCATGTGCAGGACCCACACAAAAAGTGATGCATTGCTGTCCAAAATTAGCATCGATTTTACATTGATAAAACCAGACAGAATGGACCTTTTCACACATGCTCATATCAGGAGACTTTGATTCAACGTATGCAGCAGGTGTGTTGTCAGAGTTTTAGTATCTTAGACCATTAATCGATTTTTTTAATCTCAAAGCTGGCAGAGTTTTAGCATTCACCTGAGATCTTTTGTTTGAAAATGTCATTTCATGCAATGAGGTATTTATTTTTGCACAAGTCAGAATCAGAGAAGGATAGAGAGGAAGAAAAGGGGGTGGATGGTTTTGCAATAATAAAACAATGAAAGTTAAGTTGGCTTTGAATCAGCTTCCTCATTTTTCTGTGGTAGAAACTGTTGGTTGAATGAAACACAGTCATGTTAACTCACAACCCACACAAAGTACACTGTTAGCAGCCACAGAGGGTAATTACAAATTGCAGTTAGTTTAAAGACGGTCCTTAAAGTAAACCCTGAGGCTTTGGTTTCACTTTTGTTATATGCTAAAAAATTCCAGGTTTTGCGTTGGAACATGTTGTGGTGTGAGTTTAGAGATGATTTGCTGCTGCTGTAAGAAGTGTTGTTTAGAGGGTAAGATTATGTCAGGAGCTTCCTCTCAAATCAAACTTTGGTTTAGGCCACTGATCATCCGCTATCCCTTCGTTTCCACACTGTGGTATTAGCTTGTCTCATCTTTTCTCTTTTTTTTCCCACCATTATTAGGGGTGTAAATCACCAGTTTCATGACAATACGATACTGTATCGTCTGATATTTGCCGATATCACAAAGTCTGCCACGATTCGATTTCGATTTGATTTGATCGAGGGGCCTTTGATCGATTTCAGATGATATTATGTACACATTTAACACAATCAGTTACATTTCGCCTAAAGCAAGAAAGAAATACAAAGCAATTTTGGTGTTTTGACAATTTTATTGCTGAAGTGTGAAATGATGTGCTGACCTTGGGTATGATAGTTTATAGAGAATTATAACCATCGATATGATCTAATCGTGTTTTAAAATTAAAATTGGGTTAATTAGTAGTCAGGTGCTTTCTTTGTCCCCACAATTACCTAATGGGTCTAATTGTTACTTTGTGATGTTAGTATATTATATCAAGTAATGATACAAAATAATAATGCAAATTATTGTATTATTATTTTAGTTTTTATTATTATTGACCTCTGACATTTGACTATGCTTTATCAAATTAAAAATGTGCAATTTTGATTTTAATTAAAACCAAACATTTCTCATGTTCTAAGTATAACTATTAACTTAACTAACTCAACATTGATGATTTTGTTTTAATGTGATGCCTGGTAACCACAGTTTACTGTTTAATAGTAGGTGTGGGGCAAGAATAAGAATAAGCTCTCGCTGTTTTCCTTTCATACAATAAGTAATTTCATTTATCAGTGTGCTACAAAATCAAATGTTGAGATAACTTACTGTACTCATGTGATAAGGCACTCCCGTTGCGTGCGTGCAGTATGCATCCTCTTACATGTTTGTCTGTTTGTTATTTTTTGATTGGCTGATGGGTAGTTGATCTTATTGACTGATTCGCGTCAAGCTTCCTTTGAGCTCTGTGATGCTCTGAACCTCTTGCTACACGTTCCAAAGCACATACAGTGGTGTAACTCAGTGGTCGCTACATAATAAATTTTAATGCGTTATAAATGCCAGGTGTGGTGTGAGAGAGTGAAATGGTTCAAATGCGTGTGTCACATGCTGAATGCACGAGACTTGAGAACCCTGGAAACTACAGAACGAGGCGCAATTTGGCGGAAGCTGTGAAACAGATATCCGGTTGGAATTTCAAAATAATGGCGTATCATGTTGATCAATGGTTTGAGTTTCCATTGATTTGATTGGATCGTTGCTTAACCAATCGATGGATCGATCAGACCGATGGATCACTACACCCTTAACCGCTAGGGATTGTACCCAGTACCTATTTTTGTGTGCCAGATTTCATACTGGCCATCAGGCAGATCCACCTTGTAGAGCTCCAAGCTGATTGGTCGCAGTTAGAAAATGAGCAGGCTCAATCAGCCCCTTTTGAGGAGAAAGAGGCAGAAGCTAGGAAAGAGGATTAGTTGTGTTGAAAGTGTGAAGTGACTGCAAATCTTTGACTGGCCTATAATGTATGTGACAAACACAGCATTCATTCAGTCAGCTAACATGGTTGTAAATGATTCTTTCCTCACCAAAAACTGTCTATAGGGCGCTGTCAAATATAAAATGCATCTCATTGACATGTGAAAAAGTTCATAAGGTGTGTCTGGTAAATGTAACCAAAACTGTGAGGAGTAGGATGTCCAACACAAGGTGTGAAACCCCTCTTGTCTGAACAGCTGTGTGACTTTCCAAGGTCTCCTCCTCCTCTTTAATGGTAATTATCTTGCAGTTGTCTCCAGGAGAAAGTAGACCTTTTTGTGGAGACAAAAAGCTTTAGACCAAGATCCCAGATCCTGCTTTCAGGAAGCCCTCTGTTGTTGTGATTGTTTTCAACACCACAGCAGTTTTGCACAGCCACTCGATGATAACCCAGCCTGTGCTGAAGGACAGCTTAAAAGCATAAACTGTTGTGGAAATAAACTGCCCAGTATCAAATGCTTGCAGAGTCAGGCTATATTGTTCTGCTCATGGAAAAAGACCCTATGAGTGTCCTAATGTAGAAAATAACTTCACTCTAACCTTGCAGTGCAGATGGATCAACCTGATTTCATGTCTGTATCAGACAGATCCATCTTGTCAAGCTCCAGTCTACAACAACTGTGCGCAGCCCAAACCAGCACGGCCCAATCAGAGTCCTTTAGAGCAGGAAGATGTGGGAGCTCCTGGCAGCAGGAAGTGACTAGATTACCATTGATGCTAACAACTTCAGTAGCAGTTTTATCAGATCTGGACTGCGGTGTTTTTATCAGATGAAAACACTGAAAGCACTTCTTAATAGAAATTATATTTTTACTCTGCCTCCGACATGTTTTGCTTTAAGATTGTTTCACGAAGTGGCTCACGTTCTGTGCTTCACACTGCAGCTGTAGTGCCTGCCAGCCACAATATCTGATTGGCCTGTTATGAATATGATTGACGCAATGATCGTCCAGTTACCTGCGGATATGCTTTTGAAAGGTTCGGCCCATTCCCAAACACTTTCTAAGGGCTCTTTCCTAGATTGACTGGTGAAATATAGTGAATCTGGTGTGTCAGGTGAACTCTGCCCTATTTTTTTTCAATTTGTCTCTTTTTTTTTTGCATATTTACATCATGGCAGTGTGCTGAGATATATGTAAATGTTATGCTGGATGTAGCTAAGTGTTTTTTAATCACTGCATCTGCATCCACATTGTACCTTTTATAGACTGTAAATATAGTTATGCAAGTCATGTTCTCTCACAGCCAACAGAGACTCTGTGGAAGCTGATATCACACCTTCTCTTATCTTTCTAATCATTCTCTTATCAGCAACACACAACTGACCGAAATGTTATTTCATTTATTTTTCAAAAGAAGTGAAAGTGTCTGCCTACGTGATGACATTTGTTGTGAATAATACATTTCTGAAACATGAAAGGTAGTTTCATGAATAAATGAAATGAAATGTATATTTGGTCTTTGCAGCATCAACACGATTTGTCAAGTGTGAGAAATGCCATCACTTTTTCGTGGTTCTGTCTGAAACGGACTCTAAGAAGGGCCTAAACAAAGAGCCAGAATCAGCTGCAGAGGCGGTTAAACTGGCGTTTGCTCAGAAACCTCCCCCTCCTCCCAAGAAGGTGAGAAACTGCAGTGATTTTTGTCCATAAATTCTTAAATGATTGTCATTTATCTGTGAAACACACTACATAGACATGTTTTATAACTGTAATACAGCTATGATTTCATGAATAACACTTTTTTTTTCCAGATATATGCCTACCTCGACAAGTATGTGGTTGGCCAGTCCTATGCAAAAAAGGTGTTAGCAGTGGCAGTGTACAATCACTACAAGCGGATCTACAACAACATCCCTGCTGGGAGTCGACAGCAGGTGGAGGTGGAGAAACAGCCCTCTCTAACGCCACGTGGTCAGTGTTATTGTCCTTTAGTGCATGTATTAAATCTGATGTTTCTGAAAGGGAAGTACAAGAGGATGTATGTAAGAGAGCCTTATTTTGTAAATATTCCATAATCAAAAACTCAATGTTCATGTATTATTTTTTTTAGTAATCAATTTATGAATCAGTTTGAACAGTTTGATTAATATGTTGATTTTTTTTTTTGCCTGTAATCAATATCAGTGACCCCCAGCCTGTCTAGCCTCAGGATTTACCTCCACATCCTTTAAGAGAAACCACAATTTTAATCTACCAGAATAATTAAACCACTTCAGATGGACTGAAACGTCTGGATGAAACACTCATGTTTAAAGAAGTGCTTCATCACAGAAGCCCTAAGAGGACACACATGCATATATTTTCTGTAACTTTCCTTTTCAGTGAAAACTTTTCCATTTTTGTTCTTTGGAGATCTTCAGAAAATACCACATTGACACAAGATAATGAGATAAAGAAGTTGAGATCCTGAGAAAACAAACATAATTCACCCACTGTTATTGCAATCGGAGGCAAATAGATTCATACTCAGATGTACGTTCAGGGCTTACTTACTCCTGCAAACTGAATCATACCACTGCATCAAAATTAAGCTATATATCTGCATAGCCATGATCTGATGCTGAGGCCCAAGTGTATAGCCTGACATGCACCCCCTCAAAAATGCAACCACTCATGACTCATTCAGTGGTTAAAAGAAGTTGAAATAGAATCCTTGTCCTCAGCCTCAACTGATTCTGTGTCCACCGAATCCTCTGATGTTTATTTCCTTTTGCTTTCCTTCTGTGCTGTAACTGCAGTATAACCAACCGGTGCTTTTATCCATCAGTCATATACTGTGACATTATCTGTTGCCAGGTCTGCTCTGTCTGTGACTGCCTGCTGTGCTTTTGTATTCTCAGCGTGATTCTTGGGTTGATCAAACTCTGATCTTTGGCATACTAAACCAGTCTGCTGCATGACTGTGTATTGCTTTTAATGCAAAGCTGTCACAGATGGAAATTAATCCATACAGGCAGCTATCCTGCAAATGATTAAGCTTGCTTGACATTTACAGCTCAGTGTAATTCATCTCATACCCATAATCAAGAGCCATTTACTCTGATAAAAACCATTAGCAATCGCTGATAAGACACATTATCATACATTAACAGGTATTGAATTCTAATCTGTATGATTTGGCATTTGTTCAATAATTATCATACTCAGTGGATTGTTTTTCTTTGCAGGACTGTACTGATAATGTCATAATGATAATGGCTAATGATAATATTGATTTGAGTACTCTCATCCTCTCCCTGTAGAGCTAGAGATGAGAAGACGAGAGGATGAATACAGATTCACAAGTAAGTGATTGGTCCTCCTTAGTTTGATCATATTCAGTTTAACAAATATGCTTTATCAGACTTTTTTTTAAGTTGCACAAATGCCAAAATGTACAGACTTCTGTGGCTCCTCTGATGGACTAGAAAGTTCTGGAATGTTAGGGATGCCCGTCAATGGATTAACCATTATCCTATGGACCATTGTTTCTGATGTCCGTTCGTAAAAGTTTTTTTTAATCTTAATTTTATTTTATTTTGTACAAACTGACAGCGTCCTCTGTCCTGGAACTGACCATCTACTCTTGACGTTACAGTTTGTTTACATAAATCAAGACAAACAATGTTTGTTTCGACAATAAATGATGGATGTGTTCCCTTTCAAAAAACAATCAGTATAAAAAAACTCAAAGCATACTTTAATTATGTGCATGATATATTTAAAACATGGAAACTGTTGAGGAAAAGCCATTACTTTTTATGCTATTGAGGATTACTGCACTGTAACAAGCTGCTGACAGATGGGAGCTCTGCTGTGCACACATGATTCCTGCCAATCCTTAAGAAGTTCTTAAAATCATTGAGTTAGGTTTTTGAAATTCACGGTCATAAAATGTCTGTTAAGTCTTTTTTTAGATTTTTCTACAAGGCCTATACCTTTTGATAAACCATTAATAGATAAGTGATTAATTCATGTTGCCAAGTTGGCTTTTTGCAATGTTTTATTATTGTATAGTTAGTTCAAGTGAAAAGTCAGAGCTAAAAAGGGAGCATTCAGGGACAGGTGTTACATAAGTACTTATTTGCTGCTCATCGAAAAAGTAAAAAAGGCCCTTTCATGGAAATTTGGTGTCAAGATGAAATGCAAAGGTGATAGTTGGTGAATTATTGACCAGAATATGCAAAAGTGCTTCAAAACTTAGAGTAACTGAAGTCAAAATTTGTAGTCCTACATGCAGGGTTCCTGCAGATCCACAAACACAAAAGGTTGTTTTTTGTTTCTCTTAATTATTTAAGGCCTAAAATGTCTTGAGTCATTTTTCTTTTACTTGTGAGAATTCTCAGATTGTAGATGTAGAAGTAGAACAAGACCATGTTGTTTTACTTTACACATTTTTGCAGTAGAAAAAAGGTTGCATCAATCTGTCACGTGTACAGTAAGCACTTAAAATACTGTTCATGTGAGTGCTCTCTTATAGATGTCACTTTCCTTCTCTTGCTAGAGCACTGTAACTAGATATCTTGTCAGTACTCTTAAAGTTAGCACTATCTCACTTAAACAAGACTATGATGAGAGAAAAATGCTACCATGCCTGTGCTGATTGTTAAAATTATGCCATGTTTGTACATTTTGAGATTTTATAAGGTTTTAAAAGTCTTAAATCTGTTTTTTTTTATGTATTAACTCTTTTAATTAGACCAGAAAAATATGAAGCTAGGGTTTACCTCGTGTCTGCAGAACATCTTAAGAATTAGAAATTGTATGTCAGAAAGTGTGTAGCAACCCTGAGTGCCCAAAATCAAAATGTACACCGATATTTGTGGAGCTTTTTTTTTTTTTTTTTTTTTTTAACAAATTAAGTCTAATTCTTCCAAAATAACAGAAGTACACAGTGGTCCCCGAACACAGTTGTTTGAAATATTGCTTAAGTAATAAATGCGTTCTTCCAGAGTGGAAAAGAAATAGTTGTAGTCAAAATAACTAAGACTTAATTCTTAAAAACAACTTTTCAGTCTCACGAACTAAGTAAAGCAAATTTAGCAGATGTAGTTTGTTCTTCAGAAAACTCCACAAACGTGCATATCAGCTGAAAATGGCCTAAGTACAGATACTGCTTATAAACATTTTTATCTGCTGGTACAGATTTTATGTCATAATATTTTGTGTCCCTTTAACACGGTGTGACAAGTCTTACTCAGCAGATGTTCTAGATGACACTTTGAGAACATGGTGCTCCAGTTTATCTGTGGCTTGGACTTCAGAGTGTATTCACCTGCTTAGTATGTGTACAGATAGTGAGGCAATAAATGAAGGTTGGTAATCTTTGGCTGGTCAGACAATAAGATAAAATACCCCAGTGACCTACATTCACATCAGCTTTTGCTATTTCCAGTCCAGCCCTCAACACTCTGTAACTCCACACGGGCACAGACCAGGGCACACATATTTTTAGACCGCACTCGGAAACTGTTGCCATGCACAGTCAGACACTAACAAATACACAAACATTTTGTCCAGAACTTCCAAGAAAAAGTGTTAAAATGGTTCTCAGAAAGCAAACCCTGCGTTGTTTTCTTTTTTCTGCAGAGCTGCTGCAGATTGCAGGGATCAGTCCTCATGGTAACGCACTGGGAGCGTCCATGCAGCAACAGGCGAGCCAGCAGGCACCTCAGGAGAGGAGGGGCGGGGAGGTCCTGGACTCCACGCACACTGACATTAAACTGGAGAAGAGCAACATCATACTTCTAGGTCCAACTGGCTCAGGTCAGTGTCCTGTAAACAATGTCCTAAATGGTAAAATCCCAGAGTGACGATAAGAATCGGAAAGAATACAAAAATATTATTCCAATATAAAGTTACTGTTACTATGATAGAATTTTTCATTAGTGCAACTAAAAATAGTAGTCTATGAATCTGCTTGAGTGAAATAAGTATTTTCAACAGTTTTCTGTGTCAAACAAAAAGTACAGCAGTAAGTCAACTAGGTACTTGTTCAGGTATGAATTGGTAAAGTTTATGATTTAATTTGTTCTAAATGATAAAATATCACTGCTGAGAAGCATCTATATGGAAGTGGACATTAAAAAAAGATCAATTAAAATGTATTTTACATACTGAGCTTATCATAATTTTCCTTAAGCTCATTGTACGTAACCAAATAAATATAGTTTGCCATATAGGAACTTGGATTACTAGCACAGCTACACCAAAAATGCCTATGGGGTGAAAAAGGGAACGAAGTGCATGTAGAGGGGGTCTTTGCCTACATACAGCATGTGTAGACGAATAAACTTCGTGTTACAAACGGGTTTGAGTAAACCTAAAGCTCTCAGCCTTGCTGTGCTCCTTGACAAGGAGAAGGGAAGCATCTCAGTTGCAGGGGTTATGGGTACATGAAGATGTTAGTACACACACGTGGTACTTGAAGTGAGGCACCACTCGGCAGTTCAAGTACAAGACTCTTTTCTGTCCTCGCTGCATGAGTCAGAGTGATTGATGATATTGCCAAGTAAAACTGCAGTTGGTTAATCGAGGGCATCACATTCATGTACGCCTGGCCCCGTGTCTGCTTTCTGCTTTATTTGTGGCTGTGACTTGAATGAGTGCAGCAACTTGGTGAATAAATTGGACATTATATACATTTCTGAGTCCTGGCAGGCGCGCTGTTACAGAAGATAAAAATGGTTTTACTGGCCACTGTTTTGGTCCTGTGTGATTACCCCCTTAAAGTTGCTTAAAACTTTCATTTTCAAAAACAGACCAACCTTTGTGGACACCATGTTTCCCATCCAACAGGTCTTAAGTTATAAACCAGTAATATTTCAATTTCAGAAACCATTTTACTCATGAGTATTTCTTCAGTATTATGATACTAACTTGGAATAAGTGTCAAAGATACAGTTTTGGTATTGTGACGTCAGAAGTTGATGGAAAGCCTTGATCAGTGTAGCTTTTTTTTTATTATCTTTTTTACTCAGTCATCAGATGTGATGTTCAATGACGAAATAAAGTAAGAATACTGGTTTTAAAACTCCTATATAGTCCAAGCACACAAAAACTTCTCAGTTATAGTAACATTAGAAAAAACAAAACAAGTTACTTTGCACCCCTGCCAGGAAAAACAAAATTAGCTTCTAAGTTATAAGTTATAAGTTATAAACCAGTAATATTTCAATTTCAGAAACCATTTTACTCATGAGTATTTCTTCAGTATTATGATACTAACTTGGAATCAGTGTCAAAGATACAGTTTTGGTATTGTGACGTCAGAAGTTGATGGAAAGCCTTGATCAGTGTAGCTTTTTTTTATTATCTTTTTTACTCAGTCATCAGATGTGATGTTCAATGACGAAATAAAGTAAGAATACTGGTTTTAAAACTCCTATATAGTCCAAGCACACAAAAACTTCTCAGTTATAGTAACATTAGAAAAAACAAAACAAGTTACTTTGCACCCCTGCCAGGAAAAACAAAATTAGCTTCTAGAATGCAGCTCTGTTGCTAATACAGATTTATTCAGCCGCTATATCTCACTGTAAATGTTGCTGCTCACAGGGAAAACATTGCTGGCCCAGACGCTGGCACGTTGTCTGGATGTTCCCTTTGCCATTTGTGATTGCACCACTCTAACTCAAGCCGGATACGTGGGAGAGGACATCGAGTCGGTCATTGCCAAACTGCTCCAAGATGCCAACTACTCTGTGGATAAAGCACAACAAGGTGGGCAGAGAGGCCACGTTACATAACACTGTATTTTCCTGTGTTAAAACTACACCATATTTTTCAGTTTCGTTTTCTCGGTGTGATTCACACAAGAATCACAACAAACAGTGACTGCGGTGTGTGTTGATATTAACATTCTCATCTTTTCCTCATATATGCATTCTATCAAGGTTAACTCCTCTGTGAGAGCTTATTTTACTGCTCGTGATGTCTGAGCTGAAGAAATAATAAAATAATCATCAAGTCTCATGAGTGATTTATTTTAATGTTCAAGCACAGGATTTTTTTTGTTGCTGTTGTTTGATGGTAACCTGTGCAGTAGTTGGATTAGCCTGATTCCGTGTCTGGAATTTGATGTATCCATCTTGGCAAGCTCTAATCTACAATGATGGTTAGAGGCCCAAAGCAGGATGGTCCAATCAGTGTCCTTTACTGCAGGAAGAGGAGGGAGCCGCACAAAACGACAGCTGAAAGTGACTGCTCATACAGAGATTAGCATAGATGCTAGCAGCTTCAGTAGAAGTTTGATCAGAACTGGACCGCTTTGTCTTTATTAAATGAGAAACCAACAACCCTGCAAGCACTTCTGGATAGAAAGGATATTTTTGCCAACCTGGCACACCAGACGGACAGTTCCATCCACCACGGAAATATTTCACTACTCCATCTGGAGAAGAGCCCATAGAAAATGTTTTCATGGGCAGAACCTTCAAAACAACTGCAGCTGGTGATTGGACGACCCTGTTGTTAGCTGTTGGCTTAAACTACATTTACGTTTCAGTCTTACAGTATCGTCTCACATTAAATTATACCACACAGATGTATCATTTACCACTTGTATGTGACATGAACCTCATCAACAACAGTCCCCACTAAGTTCTCCCGGTGAACTTCTGAGGAGAGCATATTTCACCTGGTTTCACTGAGTAACCATGACTACCAAAGACTAACCGGCATGTCCGCGGAGGACTTCCGCGTCCCTCCCAGTTTCCCAGCAGTGATCCCCGGTCGGGAGAATAACAAAAGCATGATTTCCCGTTAGAAAAGCTTTAAGTGACATTCCTTGCTCCTCTTTTAAAGAAGAAATTGAGGCCATTTCTGATAAAACTGCAGATATTGCCTCATCCACAGAGACCGCTTCACACACCGCCATTGTTTTCAAACATGCAGTCACTTCCTGTTGTCGTCACGTCTGCAGCTCCCACCTCTCTTCTCTGATTGAGCCGTTAAGCATTTAGCCGATGAAAATGTAGAGCATTGGATGCTGGCAAGATCGACCTGCAGGATTCAAGATAATGAATCAGGCAGGTCCATCTACCCTGCAAGATTATGTTTTTGCTCCAACTCTGACATGTTTAGCTTTTTTAGCTAATGTCCAATCATTTGTCAGATTTGCTTTTGAAAGGTTCTGCCCATTCCCAAATACTGTCGACTGGCTGTTACCCAGATGGACTAGTGAAATATACTGAACAGTCCATCTGGTGTGTCAGGCTAGTGTGACGGCACTACTGAGATAAGCATGGTATTGGACAAGAATCAGTGAAAGGAGAGTTACTACTTTATCTGCAGGGGTTACCAAAAGTGTTAAAAACCTCTAGGACCTATTTTTTAACGTGTTGTGAAAGGGACGCACCAGTACACAAGATGCAGCCTGTTTCCAGGTGTCTTTCATTTTCATCGTGTTTAGCAAAGTCCACAACTTGTAGACTCTATGCAGGTGTGATGCTCTTTAACAACTATCTGATTTAACTGTGTGTTTTTTTTTTTTTTTTTTTTTTACTTGTGGGCTGAGCTCACAGGCTACAGTTTATAGTAGCAAAGTACAAACTCACAGCCTGCAAGATTATTTGCCTACCTCTAGTGGTCGCATGTTGTCTTACATAAGGAATCTGCTTGGTCAAACCAGCAGTCCAAAGGGTTTATTTACTTTTCACACGTCAAACATTGTCATTCAGTACAATGTTATGTAGGACAAAAGCTGTGATGAAGTGCCTGAGCTGGTCTGGTTTATGTTTCCATGTCTTCCAGCACTTAAAATTGTCAAGCATCAGTTTGATTTACAGAATGAAGGGAGGCAAATTTTCACAAACTTCAGGCTGCATCCAGTTTGTTATGTCGGTGGCTGCACACAGTAATAACGGCATATCTGAGCATTTTATAACAAGTGTAAGCTGCAGACAGTTTTTGGATGAAAGGTTGGGTATCAAAAGTGTGTTAGTGCAAGAAAGGGAACAAATATAGAGATTGAGATCAGCCATGAACTTTTTAGGGTCAGTATTAACATAACGACAAAGTTACCACAAGACCTTTGCTCTCTATTAACCCACATGCAAGACAGCAGGTTCACCCTTGCTCCTCCAATGCCTGAATTACTTTAAAAAATGACAACAGCAGTGTTGTATACTTGTTTTTAAATGAAGCATTTACCATCAACTGTGTTCAAAGCCTGAGGAATCCTTCATTTTTATATTTGTGATGGGATGTATTTTTTCAGTCATGACAGTCGACACATTTTTAGAATTCAGTGGAACATGAAATGCGAAGTCATGGGCTGCCATATAGAAAAGCAGGAACCTCTATTTGAAGCTGTGGTTTTGTTTTTGTGTCTCGTTCATGCTTTGTATTGTGCACTTGAGATGAACCTTACTTATTGTCTGTGATTGTCTGTATGCTCTGTCACCAAACTTCCCCCCGCTGTCTCAGCTATAGTACATTTTATCCTTATTTTCATCAAGGCTGTGAGGGGATGGGGTAGCAAGAAAACACTCCCATGATTTTTTGCTGTTTCACTGTTTCTGTGTGATTGATTTGATTGCCAGCCCCCCATGCCGTGGTGTTAAGTACTTAAAAATACCAAAAGCAAATTATTGAATCAAAGATAATAACTTTTGTGGTTGTGTTAACCTCTGTGTCTTGATTTTCCTCTTGTAACACCCCTGCATCATGAGCAGTGTGGCAGCCTTGCTCACAGTATTCCTGGGAGCAGATAGTGTCAGAGCAGCTGACAGCCCTGAGTCACAGCACACAGCCTTTGTTTCTGTGACCTTTCTCTTGTCGTCATCACCGTGTGTTTGGTTTGTGGTATTTTTAAGAGCTGGTTTGTTCAGTTTACTCATGTGCATCTGTGTAAACATAAGTGTAGCTGTGTTCCTTTACAAGTTTGGCACCTGAAATATGCAAGTGATGAAGGCTATGAGATCAACCCGAATTTATAGCAGCAACAGGAAGTTGTGACTTAATGTGTGAAAACTCCACTAAAGAGTGCCATGGAAGTAAAGAAGACACAATAGCACTTTGAGATTTTACCTTAGCAAAGATTAGATTAACTTTTCATTGTTTTACAAAGCTACAGCCTGTTTGCTTGGTGATTGTACTTTCCCAGTATCATTTCCTTAAACGGCAGAGGAATTTATTCCTAGCTCTAAGAGGAAGGAAACAGGAAGTAGTTGAAAAACATGCAACCTAACTGGAACTTACAAAAGCAAACAACAGCGTCTCTGAAATGTTTCCTTCATATTAAACCAGTGTTGACCTAATTACAGCTGAATTGTGTGTAAGATAATGCGTCATTGTTAGCTAAATTCTGAAGCAAACATAGTATCAGTGTTTGCACTCTGGGACATTTTTTAGGTCATTGCAGTAAAACTGAAACTGTTGTTGGTCACATGTACAGGTATCGTGTTTCTGGATGAAGTTGATAAGATTGGCAGTGTGCCTGGAATCCATCAGCTGAGAGACGTAGGAGGAGAGGGAGTCCAGCAGGTCAGTATTAAACCTTAATTACACTTAATAAAACTAAAACTTAATTTCTTTATTGATAATGAAGTGCTTGTGGAAATGCCAGCATCTTTTTTTGTTAAGACTGATTTAAAATGAGCACTGGCAGATTTGGGCAATAGTGTCCAGTTGTGTTTGTTTACACTTTGTTTTAGATTTATTTGTTTGCTGTAGATCTGTGTTCTATCATTTCTTCGTCTCCCACTCCACCAGGGTCTGCTGAAACTCTTGGAGGGAACAATCGTCAATGTTCCTGAGAAAAACTCCAGGAAATTGAGAGGAGAAACGGTGCAGGTAGACACAACAAACATTCTGTTCGTTGCATCTGGTGCCTTCAACGGACTCGACAGAATCATAAGCAGAAGAAAGAATGAAAAGGTAAATTTAAACAAAGGCACTAACTTCTGATTAAACCAGGTTTCTAAATGGGGTGTCATGGCATCTTAAAAATGATTTGAAAATTATAAACTTTCAAAGTTAAAATGAAGGCCTTTTAAAAATATTAGAAAGTCATAAGTGCAAATTAAAAGGTAACAGATTTTATGTGTTGTTTTTCGATGTAGAGGTAAGAGGTCATAGTCATTCTAAGTTTAAGGCCATGTCAACATGTAAACAGCTATTTTTGGTAGCGCGGCCTTTTCTGTGTGTTTTGGCCTGTACACAATTAACTGGCCTCTAGGCCACCGAAAACATTTAGAAAAATTCCTGCCAGGCCAAAGATTTTCATAAAACTGTTTACATGTTAGGAGCAAAAATTGTGTTTTGGGCTTAAAATGCACTCTGGGCCGTTTTTCCTTGATGTGACATCACTATTGCTGACTTGACTAAATTCTTGCTGGCTTCAGTGTGGCTGACTGAATATCAGCATGCTTACATGTACAAAAAAAGACCACATGTTATTTTTTAGAGACTGACACTGAAAACTGGTGACCCATGACTGCCTGTGTCTGCAGTTACCACAGTTACACCAAATGCAGAAACCAAGAGGGGTACTTATGAATGTTTTTTAATTGTTCTTATTTTATCGGATTTAGCTCATCAGGTTTGTCGTGGATTACAATCTATACAAAGATGCATTCACAAAAAATGCTGGCCAACACCAGTTAACATGGGCACTAGTTAAACTGGAACGACAGTCAGACTAAAAGTTTGTGGAAAAGATTTAAAAATGAATCAGTCCTGGCAAAGGAGTTGCAGGAAAATACTTGCGTGCCACATACAGCACTGTGTAATTGACAGCACTGTGGAGCAGGGATGGAGTGAGTACACAGAGTCATGGTTAAATGTGGTTTAAAAGGTCATAGTCAATCTTACACAACTGGTTATTTACATTTATTGGTCATAATCCTGTTATTAATAAGAGTACATTAAAGATTTTTTCAAACTCATGCCATCATCTCCACAAAAACATAACTATTAACAAAAATAAACTTTCTGTTGTTTATTCTCTTTCTACATGTGACACGTAGGCTCTGCCATGTCTTGAAAAAGTGCCTTATCAAAGCGGCTTGGTAGTGGGATATTAAGCGGATGTAAACAAACTGACTCTGCACTGGCTTTGTTGCTTGTTTTCTCGCACAATTCTTTAAATAATGCGGGGAGTCTGGCACAATGTAAAGCAATAGCTTTAGGGTCTGTCCTGAGTTTTTCTTAACAGAGAGAGAGCTGAGCTGTGACACTGTGGTACATGTTCAGGCTCATGCCATGTACCTCACGCAACCCCACTTAAAAAGCCTGAACTATCCTTTTAATGTGTTGCTTTTGTAAGCAGTCAGAAATCCAAGTTGCAGTGGGGTCATTGAATGAATTAAGATCTTATTAGGTGTTACATTTAACCCAGATTTTTCTGTTCACACCCTGTTAGTAATCTCACTGATCCTCAAATCTCATGACTTTCAGTATTTGGGTTTCGGGACTCCCTCCAACTTGGGGAAAGGACGCCGCGCAGCGGCCGCTGCAGACTTGGCCAACAGCAGCGGAGAAACAGACACTGTGGCAGAGATAGAAGAGAAGGACCGACTGCTGAAGCATGTCGAGGCCAGAGACCTAATCGAGTTTGGAATGATCCCAGAGTTTGTTGGCCGCCTCCCGGTTATTGTTCCTCTGCACAGCCTGGATGAGGAAACGCTCGTCAGAATCCTGACTGAACCCCGCAATGCTGTGGTGCCTCAGTACCAGGCGCTGTTCAGCATGGACAAAGTAAGAGCTCTGATGGAGAGGGTGATGTTGTACAGTGTAGAGCCACATTTAGACAACAGTACTGTGTCAGAAAAGAAAAGAAAGCAGCACCCTTGGGCATTGAATGGGTGTGTTCTCTGTTTGCGGGTTAAACCAGGGGGCCCTCTAGTTGTAAATCCTGGCTCAGCTTTATCCAGTCAAAAAACACAAACCACACCACATTCCTGGTGGATTACTTTGTTACATTTACTCTGCATTTCTTCATTTTTTCTTTTAATATTAGATACTATTAGATTAGATATATTAGATACTTTAGATAACATTCCATAATTTTAGTTTTTGTTCCTCGTCAGAAGAAAGCCCTGAAATCCTCTTGAAGGTTTTCCCTGCTTATGATCTCCCTGTTTGAATGAAGGTGGAAGGAACCAAGAAGGCTAGATATGATAGAGAAAAGGAATGCACTGTTTTCCTGCCTAAAAAGCTGAATAACAGTATCGGCAGATGTGAAAATTTTTGCCAATAGTTACGGCCAGTGAAAGGAACAGGACAATTTTAGTGAAGTGGAGGCTATGTGCTCTTAAAAAAAAATCCAATATCAACATTGGCAAAAATTTTTTTTGAAAATATCTGCACAATTCCAATATTGTGCATCCCTAAGAAAAGATGCTTTATCAAAGATGGTGGATGAAGCACTATAATAACTGTTTTGTCTCTGAAACGCATGAGCTTGTGTTCCTTAAAACCTACATGTAAATAAGTTGGTTTATTGGTTCAACTGGTGACCTTGCAAACTGATGACTTTCAGTTTTGTGTGCCTGTGACTATGTTTCATCAGATACATTAGATGAGGATATTCTGACGTTATAGTGAAATAACAAACTACAGAGACATTCACACAAAGGAGTGGGAGAGAATTAAGTGTTTTCATGATAAAACATCCTGTTGACTCTTAATCAAAAGAGGGAAATGAGCTTAATTATTGATATCTCTGAATGGCCAGCAATCGTCAATCTCATTTGCCGGAATAGTCTGAAAATTATTGTAGAATTAAGTGTGAAAGAGGCACTGCCCACTTCTATTTGAGCTGTAGAGTTGCTATCTACGTTTAAGCGAAAGCTGAAGGCTCATCTGTTTAGGGAACACTTGTGCACTTAGTTTGACTCTCCTCCTCTGTGCTTCAGTGGTGGGATGAGTTTGAAGGTTTAAGACCCAGCTCTTTGTGAACAACTCAGCACTGAGTATGTTGATGCTTGATGTAATGTCAATGACATGAAGACATGATGAAGGTATGGAGGTGACTTGACAAATCTTTCTGTCATTTGCTCAGACAAAAAATGATGCCCTGTCTCCAGCACCGCAAAGTAGCACCAATCGAACTTCAAGCAATTTGTTGCACTTACTGATGTTGCAACTTATCCCACCACCACGAAGCTAAGGCAGTTGTGATTGGATGTCCCTCTTAAATCATCCAACTTTTTCACATAACCAATGTATCTGTGATTGGATATATTTCTAACTTGTTCCTACCTTCTACATGATGAAATTAGTTCTGATTGGATTTAGTCTCCGTCAAACATTTTAGTCTAGTTTTTATTTGTTGATGAAAATGTCAGTTAATTTAGTGTTAGTTTTTGTCCATGTGCACTTGTTTTTATTTGTTACTGTCTAGTTTTCGTAAGGGGAAAAGTGCTGTTGACGAAAACTATGACAAAAATAATTAGTCAACAAAATTAACACTGTTGTGGACTTTTGTGAGCACAGTGGAAATCATCTCATGATGACAGGTCAAAGTCTTTATCATCAGGGAGACTCAAAAACAGTCTGTGTCTCATTAACCAGTGGGATCCAGGATTTTGCTGTGCATGTACACACATTTCCTCACCCTGACTTCACTTTTGATGCTTTTCTATGCATGATACCAGCTCAACTAGGCTGGTCTCTGCTTGGCACGAGGCACTTTATTTCTATTTCAGTACTTTAACAGTACCTCCCCAGTGTAGGTGAGGTTGTCTTAGGCCCTGTTTACATGACAACATATCACCAGAAATGGAAAGGTTTTCCTTTTGCATTTTCAGAAGCACTCCACGGAAACACGAGAACAACTGAAAATGCTGTAGTGTGCATGCCAGGCCAGTAGATGGCGATGTAGGTTTGTAATGTTACAACACACATACGCTCTCCGGTGAAGACAAACTTTTCACAAATCAATAATGGCGAGTGGACGCACAGAGATGCAGGAGTTTCTTGTCTGGACAAGCCGTTCTCATGTAAACAGGAGGCGCAAATGCAACGAAGCCTTAGGGTTTAAACAAAACAACAAAGCAGGACATGGATGGGATGGATGCTTGCAAGGTGGAAGACAGCACACTGTTAAAAAGCAGAGGAAGTTTGTAAAGTTGTGCAGCATTACAGAGCAGACAACAGGAGGAATGTCTGCTCAGTATCACACACCTCTGCTGACGCTCACAGTGACATAACTTTCTGATCATTAAGTGGTCAAAAGCGTCTGTGTTTAATATTTTAGTATCGGCTTGGCTAAATGTACAAGGACCCAGGAATGATCATTAATCAAACTTAGATAGAAAATGGCCAGTGACAAAGGGAGTTGAGGAGCTGACATACAGTCAAAGTGCACCAATGAAAACTTTATAAAGGACTTTCAGGGTAACATTCAGCAGTGAAAGTAAAGTGTAAGTCAGGATGAACTTGGCTGCTGTTTCTTTTCCCTCACCAGTCACTCTAAAACATTTTAGGAGATTATCAGGAGGTCTCTGCACATGCAAAAAAAGAAAAACAGAGCATTTCTTTTTGTTTGTAACATTTATTTTATTCATTGGTCAATGAAAGCAATTAAATATTAAAGTCAAACTTTGAATGAAAGAAGCAGAAAGAGGAATCATTTTAGATCATCATTGTTTTTATTGTGTTATGTTAGTGAAGCCCCTGATGAGTAAAGCTGTGATGTTGGTGTAATACTTGTTCTTTCTTTGTTTCAGTGTGAACTTAATGTGAATCAAGATGCCTTGAGGGCCATTGCCAGGATGGCTCTTGAGAGAAAAACTGGAGCCCGTGGTCTAAGATCCATCATGGTGAGTGATGTTGCTGTTGGTAACAAATGTGTTACATCATATCACACAAAAATTAACCCTTTTTTGTTTTAATACAAATAGGAAAAGCTCCTTCTTGAGCCCATGTTTGAAGTGCCGCACTCTGACATCATGGCCGTTGAGCTGGACCAGGACGTCGTCCAGGGAAAAGCACAACCCAGATATATCAGGTCAGTACCTCTCTGCCACAGGACAGAGCCAAATGTGTGTTATGTAAGAGATCAGATTTCTTGAGCCCAGCGCTCTGAGCCTCAAACGTAGTGCTGTTTGAAACCTGAACTGGACTTTCCATTTAAATTTCAGAGCTCCGGCAAAGGAGTCAGCAGAGGAGGAGTATGACTCGGGCATCGAGGAGGAGAACTGGCCTCGACAGGCGGACGCTGCTAACAACTGAAGTACATGTCGTTGCTCATTTCACCGCAAACTTCCTCTCAAATCAATAGATTACTATGAACCTTTGGATCCCAACCGTGGGTTTTTCTCTAGCTCCTGACAAACAAGCTGTGGACGTTGTGTTAGAGGCATAAGAGGCCGCTGGTTCCCAGGAGGAGCGTTTCACGATGAACAACTTGAGAGAGCGTAACAACCTTTGGTCCTGTGCATCAGATGATAATTCTCTGGCAGGGTGGACCTTTTATAAGATATTTCAATCTCTGGGGATTGTTAACATTTTATCTATATAAAGATAATGCAATTTTATTCATGAAAGGATTTGTAGTTAGTTAATTTGTTTTCTCTTTTTGTGGTGATGGGCTGTCATGGCAAGGGAAGCAAATGGAAACAATGGGATCATACTGTACACTTGAAAACCGTGGGGCGCTGAGAAAGTGTAAGATGTGATGTTACCATGTCAAGTAATGCCTTATGTCATAAGGGCATAAATATTCCATGACACATCAATATTTTGATGTTTTTTTTTCTGTACCACCATTGTAATAATGGTGCTGACAGTATAAACCGGGCTGTAAATGTTGAGCTACACTGCCTAGGTAGCATTTGTAAGCAGTTTGTATGACATTACCTCTTATAAGGAGAACACGTTGTGTCATGTGACGCACCAGCACACTAAACAAAGCAGGTGAAAAATTATGGTGACCTTTTTAACAGCCAGAATGGTTATTTTTCAGTGTTTAACTTTGTTTTTTAGCCCACTGTTTTGGGATTGTCTATGTGTTCTAACCATCTGACCCTGGGTTCACATGACTGAAGAGTAGGATGTCTCATAAAGCAGGATTAGCAGGTTAGCCAGCTTACTCTGAAGTGTGACTTAATGAATAATCCTCCAAGTCAAACTTACATTTTGAAATCATCAGACACCATCACTGTGAGCTGGTTGTCCCCCAAACCTGCTTCGTCAGACATTCCTCAAAACAGCACAAGTATTATTATTATCATCTGTGTGTGCCCCAGCGTTGGAAACTCGCCTTCAGTGACGTAATATCCTGTTACTCAAAGGTTCTCAATACACGTCTGTACTCAAACCTCCACCGTATCGCTCTCTGAACTGAACCACGCTGCTGTACTCCTTAAAAATGCTGTTTGTGCTATAAAATGAGATTAAACTAGATCTGTTCTCCTTTTTGCTTTAAGTTTCCTTTTCTTTCATCCAGTTAATTGCTTTTCTGTTTTCAGAGGTCTGTTACACAACCTGTAAAACCCCTCTCTTCCCCAGTTTGTGAATCTTAATTCAATGTGATTGTTTAAAAATATAAATAAAATGTAATCTCTGTACAGAATTTTAATCGTTCTTTCCCTTGACATCTGTCCATCGATAGACCAAAACATGAGTGAAGAAAGAAATTAACACTCCTCAACAGTGATGGGAAACAAAATCTTACACCCAACCAACACATCTGAGACCTATTTGTCTTTATTTTGGTACGAGTCACTCACGGGTCCCACGTCATGTAAATATTAGTGATGCTCCACTTATTAGTGTTTGTCTGCCCGGATTTTGGACGCTCTTGAACAAACACTGTCTCAAATGGTTCAGTTGGCCTCATTACAGTGCTTACATTTCCTTTTAGATTTTTTTTGGGAACTCTTGGTGACCTTTGGCTGCACCTGATTGGACACTTACCAAAAGGGCTGGAGTAATCGGATATCAGGAGAAAGAGGCTAATTAACTAATGTGAACATGATGTGCCTGCAGATTTTGTTTGATGTGCCCTGAGCAAACAGGTCTGAAAACCACCGTCCTGTGTTATAGAAACAGGAGATTCATTTTTGTGAGTGTTCCCCCCTGCTGCTACGATGTCCTCTTACTATAATCAGTTTATCCCTGGAAAGTATTGTGCAGTCCTGTTTCCAGTCTCTCAGCACATTTTAATCCCCTCTTTAAATCCAAATAGAAATTACAGAGTCTAGCTGTTGGAAACATGGTCTTGCACTTGTACGTACAAAGCTGAAAATATACTGTAGTTTTATGTAGCAATAATTTATCTGTCAACAAGGGGATGCAAAACAGAAAATGTATAATTTTAATATAACCTTTCAAGGTCAAATTCAAGAACTTTCAATGATTTTAAAAAAGTTTTTTCAAACGCTTACAGCTTCTGATGTAAAGATGTAAATAAGTTTTCATTATTTCACTAAGGAAAGGACAATATTATTGGCAGATAATAGCTCAAAAATATAATTGGTATCAGCAAATATTAAAGTTTGCCTTCCTGTATTTGCAGCCAATATTTGAGCCGTACGTAATCGTCCTTTGTACTGTGTTTTGGCTGTAATGTCAGCAAAATGTACAGTGCTTAAATTTATTAAACCACTTGTCATAGGTTAAATAAATAACAACGTGAAAACAAATTGTTTAGAAATCTTTCAAAAACTTGGACAATCAAAGAAGAATTCTCTGAGAAGTCAGAAATTAAACAAGTATATCGTTAAACCACTTCAACTATTTTTTGTGTTCAGGAATGCGAGTAAATAACTATAATTTGACTTCTTATCTTTAAATCACACTTTTTTCTGTTTATTCTGTTTTTTTTAAACAGTAACTTTCAAAATTAATGTACAACAATAAAAATTATATTTCAGCATTAGAGATATCTTTTTAGTTAAAAAAAAAAAATCAAAAATAAGGAATGATTGTGGTATATACCAATGCTGTTAATTAAGGGCTGCTGTGGCATCAACCTTGCATTAGATGGTGCTCTAGTAAATTTGTTAAGCATTGTACAAATGTACAATAAATGATTAACTGTTAAGACTTTAATTAAAAATATTTTTCTTTTTACGTCTATTTGCTTCCAACAAATTGATACATCACTACCACAGAAATATATATGTATTTTATCAACATGTATTACAGAGGTGGGGCTGTAAGAAATATCAAAACACCAATATCATTGGTGGTGGGTATTGATTTCTTAAAGTGCAATATTGTAATTTCATTTATCATGTGTATGCAAGAATTTGGGAGATTTTTATTTATATTTTAGTTCATCCTACGGTCACTAGTTGGCAGCAGAAATTCACTCATTTGACTTTCTGTCTTAATGTCTTTTGCCACAGGGACAGACAACAAAGTGAATTCATGTTGCAATGATAATACTTTATATAAACTAGAAAGCACTCCTCCAAGGTAGCTGACATATTGCTGTTATTGCTAATGGTGGTTATCTGGATCGCCACCAAAATCTAATCATTTTTAAGTTGGGCCATGACCAACATCTCCTGAAAATTTCAGCAAAATCTGTCCAGTACTTTTTGTGTAATCTTACAAACAAACAAACATACACTGGCAGAAACATAACCTCCTTGGCAGGGCTTGGTAAATGACCATATCCTCCTGAGACCCGGCCCATTCATTTATGTCCTTTATAGTGGACATTTTGTTCACCTGTATCTCCCTTAAGTATTTAGAGTTACCCTATCAAGCTCTATATCATTCTGTAGAGGACATCCTGGGCTTTCCAGTGATGTGTCATGTGATGGGTTTGCATGCTGGGAACTTTACTTTTTTTTCTCTATCAAGATGGCTGACATCCCAAAAACCACATTTTGTGCAATGAGGAGAGGCAAGTCAAATATTCTTAATCAACTGCTATTTTTTCCATGATAATTATATATATTCTTGTTCATTAACATGTCAATAACAATATTTTTACATCTGAAAACAGTTTCTTTATTTCTGTTTTGAAATAACAGTCATTAAATGAATGTCAACTGTAGTGGACACCAGGACGATTTTAATGTATTTAATGACTGCACATTGTTGTAGGAGAAAAAAGTGAAGCAGAGACGATTCTGTGCTTGGTAATAGAGGGGGATTCAGATTTGGAGCTGTCTGATGAGGAAAAGGATGTGGATGAATATCTGCAAGTGACAGGGAAAGATGGTGATGTAGAGGGAGAGTATGGGAAGTGTGTGCTCGGTTTGTAATCACTCCTCCAACACAATGTGGATTTGCTGCAGCAATAGAGACGCACTTGTTATATTCGCCAAAGACTGATGTTTGGAAAAGTTTGTCTTCACCGGAAAGCCTTAGTGTGCAGATGCATGTTGTAACACCGCTGTTTCACGACAAACCTACATCGCCAACTACTGGCATGGCATGCACGCTACCACGTTTTCAGTTGTTCTTGCGAATCCATGTGACTGCTCATCATTTTAACACCATCTCCGTGTGAACAAGGAGTGCTCTTGAAACTGCAAAGGAAAGTCTTTCCTTTTCTGGTGATAACAATATTGTGTAAACAGGGCCTTAGTCAACTAGTGCGCAGGTAGACTTTACTCGCGAAGCCAAAAGTGTCATTAGTACTACTAGTACACTTAAAATTGTTCACGAGCACTACTAGTGAGCCTTACATGCTAATAAGGAGGTGAGGAACAGCAAATTCAGGCTTCCTATTGGCTTTCGAAAATATTACAACCAAACAGTGTGCTGAATTTGGTTATAATCCCTCCTACTTCATTTACAATAGGTCTACTAGTACAACAAGTGAATCTTTTGTCTTTACTAGTACTACTAGTAAAGACTCCAAACAGTCATGGTCCTGGATTTCGAGGTCTATTAGGGCAAAAACACATTCATGGGCCAAAGACTGGGAGTTGAACTTGCAGCATTCTTGCAAAACTTATGTTTTCTTTGATTGACATTTCATGATTTATTTATTTTTATCAAATTGAATATGTTCTTGGCTTAATATCACTCTAAAGATATAATCTGCTCATTTTGTTCATCTTCTAAATTCAGTGCTATTTTCACACAAAAATCGTCCTGTTGTCTTCCTCAGTGGACATGCTGTGAAATTAAAATAAAAAATCTATTTAAAAAAAAAAAAAATTGTAAGGTGTTTTTTTTTAGGCCCAAATAGATAGAAAATCACACAAAAAAAGAAATTGTAAGACACTTTTTTTCTTTGGTTCTCAGGGGGATATCAGAGGAATGGTGTGAAAGAAAATTCAACAGCTTCTCCATACTGAGAAGTAAAGTCTTCAAAGTCACAACAAACATAAAGGACCGCATGTTAGTCATACTACAGGTCATATTTTATTTATAGTTATGAATTAAAATATTTTACTGGACTTTTTGACTGAAAATAAAGCAAATGCCATCAAAGTTATGAGACCTACCAACAAAATGATAATAAAACATGATGATTACATCCCCCGTGGTTTGTACTACAGCTCTGACTTGGAGAAAAAGGTTTCAGTGTATTTTATATGATTTTATATATATATATTAATAGGTAAAGACTACAAAAACTGTAATAACTTGACTGTTTTTTATTGTATTTGACACCAAACTTAACCTGATGATCTGATGAACTGGTTTCAGTGTATTTTATATGATTTTTTTAATGTTGACATATATTCATTAAATGGTAATGACTATAAAAACTGTAATAACTTAACTTGTGTTTACTGTAGTGACACCAAAGTCATTTTGATGATCACACATCCCCTTTGGTTTGTACTGCAGCTCTGACTTTAGAGAAATTGGTTTCAGTGTATTTTATATGATTTTTTTAATGTTGACATATATTCATTAAATGGTAATGACTATAAAAACTTTAATAACTTAACTGTTGTTTACTGTAGTGATACCAAACTCAGCCTGATGATCACACATCCCCTCTGGTTTGTACTGCAGCTCTGACTTTAGAGAAATTGGTTCAGTGTATTTTATATTTTTTTTTATGTTGACATACATTAAATAACAGGTTATGACTATAAAAACTTTAATAACTTAACTGTTGTTTACTGTAGTGACACCAAAGTCATTCTGATGATCACACATCCCCTCTGGTTTGTAGTACAGCTCTGACTTCAGAGAATTGTTTTCATTGTATTTTATATGATTTTTTTTGTTATTGAGGTTTATTGATAAATAGGTAATGGCTATAAAAACTGTAATTAACTTAACTGTTGTTGTCTGTATTGACACCAACGTCATTCTGATGATCGAACATCCCGTCTGGTTTGTACTACAGCTGTGACTTTGGAGAAATTGTTTTCAGTGTATTTTATGATTTCTTTAATGTTGATGTATATTCATTAGTTGGTAATGACTATAAAAACTGTAATAGTTTAACTTTTGTTGCCTGTATTGACACCAAACTTAGCTTGATGATCAAACATCCCCTCTGGTTTGTACTACAGCTCTGACTTTAGAGAAATAGGTTTCATCGTATTTTATATAAATATTTTTTAAATATTGACGTTTATTAATTAACAGGTCATGACTTTAAAAACTTAAATATCTTAACTGTTGTTTACTGTAGTGACACCAAAGTCATTCTGATGATCAAACATCCCCTCTGGTTTGTACTACAGCTCTGACTTTAGAGAAATTGGTTTCATTGTATTTTATATGATTTTTTTTTTGTTATTGAGGTTTATTGATAAATAGGTAATGGCTATAAAAACTGTAATTAACTTAACTTCTGTTTACTGTATTGACACCAAACTTAGCCTGATGATCACACATCCCCTCTGGTTTGTACTACAGCTCTAACTTCAGAGAAATTGATTTCATCTTATGTTATATAATTTTTTTTTGGTATTGAGGTTTACTGATGAATATGTAATGGCTATAAATCTGTAATTAACTTAACTTCTGTTTACTGTATTGACACCAAACTTAGCCTGATGATCACACATCCCCTCTGGTTTGTACTACAGCTCTAACTTCAGAGAAATTGATATCATCGTATGTTATATAATTTTTTTTTGGTATTGAGGTTTACTGATGAATATGTAATGGCTATAAATCTGTAATAACTTAACTTCTGTTTACTGTATTGACACCAAACTTAGGCTGATGATCGAACATCCCCTCTGGTTTGTACTACAGCTCTGACTTTAGAGAAATAGTTTTCAATGAATTTCAAATGATTTTTTTTAATATTGACGTATTATAATTAACAAGTTATGAATATGAACACTTTAATAACTTAACTGTTGTTGTCTGTATTGACACCAAACTTAGGCTGATGATCACATATCCCCTCTGTTTTGTACTACAGCTCTGACTTCAGAGAAATAGGTTTCAGTGTATTTTATATGATTTTTTTTAATGTTGACATATATTCATTAATTGTTAATGACTATAAAAACTTTAATAACTTAACTTCTGTTTGCTGTATTGACACCAAAGTCATTCTGATGATCGAACATCCCCTCTGGTTTGTACTACAGCTCTGACTTCAGAGGAATTGGTTTCATTGTATTTTATATGATTTTTTTTAATATTGATGTATATTGATAAATAGGTAATGGCTATAAAAACTGTAATAACTTAACTGTTGTTTACTGTAGTGACACCAAAGTCATTTTGATGATCACACATCCCCTCTGTGTTGTACTACAGCTCTGACTTCAGAGAAATAGGTTTCATTGTATTTTATATGGTTTTTTTTTGTTATTGAGGTTTACTGATGAATAGGTAATGGCTTTCAAACTGTAATAACTTAACTTCTGTTTACTGTAGTGACATCAAACTCAGCCTGATGATCACACATCCCCTCTGGTTTGTACTACAGCTCTGACTTTAGAGAAATTGGTTTAAATGTATTTTATATGATTTTTTAAATGTTGACACATATTCATTAATTGTAATGACTATAAAAACTGTAATAGTTTAACTTCTGTTGCCTGTATTGACACCAAACTTAGCTTGATGATCAAACATCCTCCACTGGTTTGTACAACGGCTGTGACTTTGGAGAAATTGTTTTCAGTGTATTTTATATGATTTTTTTAATCTTGACATATAGTCATTAATTGTTAATGACTATAAAAACTGTAATAGTTTAACTTTTGTTGCCTGTATTGACACCAAACTTAGCTTGATGATCAAACATCCCCTCTGGTTTGTACTACAGCTCTGACTTTAGAGAAATAGGTTTCAATGAATTTCAAATGATTTTTTTAAATATTGACGTATTATAATTAACAAGTTATGAATATGAAAACTTTAATAACTTAACTGTTGTTGTCTGTATTGACACCAAACTTAGGCTGATGATCACACATCCCCACTGGTTTGTACTACAGCTCTGACTTTAGAGAAATAGGTTTCATTGTATTTTATATATATATTTTTATATATTGACGTATATTAATTAACAGGTTATGACTTTAAAAACTAAAATAACTGTTGTTTACTGTAGTGACACCAAACTCAGCCTGATGATCACACATCCCCTCTGGTTTGTACTACAGCTCTGACTTGAGAGAAATTGGTTTCAGTGCATTTTATTTTTTTTTTTTTATGTTGACGTATATTAAATAACAGGTTATGACTATAAAAACTTTAATATCTTAACTGTTGTTTACTGTAGTGACACCAAAGTCATTCTGATGATCAAACATCCCCTCTGGTTTGTACTACAACTCTGACTTCAGAGAAATAGGTTTCATTGTATTTTATATGATTTTTTTAATCTTGACATATAGTCATTAATTGTTAATGACTATAAAAACTTTAATAACTTAACTTCTGTTTACTGTATTGACACCAAACTTAGCCTGATGATCACACATCCCCCTTTGGTTTGTACTACAGCTCTGACTTTAGAGAAATAGGTTTCAGTGTATTTTTTTTAACAATGTCAAAAACCCTAAAGGTTAACAGTGAGTGAACTTAAAAAATCAGACTTCTGCCATTCCCTAATGGATTCATTTCAAATCTTCAGGATTATTTATTGTTAACTGCAATGTTGCAGTGTTGTTGTTAACGTTGAGCTGTATTGTGTTTTTTAGCATTATTATTATTATTGTTATTATTATTATTAGTATTATTGGGATTTTTTTACTATTATTGTTATTGTTTCGGTTCCTCTTTGTTGTATTTATTCGTTTGTTAGTTAAAATATTAATCTTTAAAATTCATCTTTTTTTTTTTAAATAAAAAGAATCATTATTTGCTTGTATTTCAGTTGTGTATTATTTCATTTCCCCAATAAATGCAGATCAGTTATGAATAAAAATTCTTTACATTATCTCATTGGGATCTTGTGGCCTCTAAAAGTGAAAAATAACATTTTAAAAATATGCTCCAAAAGGATTTTCCTGATTGAAAATATTCAATATAAAATCATGAAAATTAAATTAAGACATTATTCCAAAAGCAAGGGCTGTAGTAAAAAGTAGATCACCAGGGTGAGTTTGATGTCACCACAGTTTGCAACAGTACAGTTATTTAAGGTTTTTATAGTCATTACCTGTTAATGAATATACGTCAATACTTAAAAAATCATATAAAATACACTGAAAACTTTTTCTCTACAATCTGAGCTGTAGTATAAACAAGAAGAGATGTTTGATCATCAGGCTGAGTTTGGTGTCAAGATAGTAAACAACAGTTAGGTTATTACAGTTTTTATATTCAATACCTATTTATCAATACGTCAAAATAAAAAAAAAAAAATCATATAAATTACATTGAAACCTATTTTTCTACATTCACAGCTGTAGTATAAACTAGAAGAGATGTTTGATCAACAGGCTAAGTTTGGTGTCAATACAGGCAACAAAAGTTAAGTTATTAAAGTTTTTGTAGTCATTACCAATTAATATATATATAGGTCAATAATTTAAAAAAAAATCACATAAAATACACTGAAATCTATTTCTCTAAAGTCAGAGCTGTAGTAAAAATCAGAGGGAATGTGTGATCATCAGGCTGAGTTTGGTGTCACTACAGTTACCAACAGTACACTTATTACAGTTTTTGTAGCCGTTACCTATTAGTGAATATACGTCAATATAAAATAAATCATATAAAATACACTGAAAGCTATTTTTCTAAAGTCAGAGCTGTAGTACAAACCAGAGGGGATGTTTGATCATCAGGATGACTTTGGTGTCACTACAGTAAACAACAGTTAAGTTATTACAGTTTTTATAGTCAATACCTATTCATCAATACGTCATACATATTGTCATTACCTATTTATCAATATGTCAATATAAAAAAAATCATATGAATTACATTGAAACCTTTTTCTCTACAGTCTGAGCTGTAATATAAACTAGAAGAGATGTTTGATCATCAGGCTGAGTTTGGTGTCAATACAGTAAACAACAGTTAAGTTATTACAACTATTATTGTCCTCACATATTAATTCACACAATACAAAAAACATCATTTAAATCAAATCAAAACCTTTTTTGCTAAAGTAACAGCTGTAGTTCAAAGTAGAGGAGATCACCATTCATGTTCTATTATCATTTTGTAGGTAGATCTCATAACTTTGATGGCATTCGCTTTATTTTCAATCAACAAGTCCTGTAAAATATTTTAATTCATAACTCTTATAAAATATGACCTGTAGTATGAATAACATGCGGTCCTTTATGTTTGTTGTGACTTTGAAGACTTCACTTCTCAGTATGGAGAAGTTGTTGAATTTTCTTTCACACCATTCCTCCGACATGGTAACTTGCCTTACCCAAGTTGAAAACTTAACAATTACCAAGGAGGTTTTTGCCAGCGTATGTTTGTTTTTTTGTTTGTTAGCAAGATTATGCAAAAACTACTGGATGGATTCTGCTAATGTCCCAACTTGGAAATGATCATTTTTGCTCAATAACTAGCTTATTAATAATGATGTTAACATGATTCTGAGTGCTAGGTGTGGGTTTTCAGAGTCAATGAATCATTTTATGATGTTAACTTTATCATGGGACTATTGCTTATAGATGTAACAGCAATATGTGAGCTACCTTGGCGGAGTGTTTCTAGTATTTCAGATGTGTTCAAATAAAATGTTATGATAATGTGACTTTGCATTTCATCTAATTTAACTGGTCCAAAATTATAATTATACATTCAGTATAATTAAAACTACAAGCACTGTGAAGCACCTGATCTGAACCAAAGAGCACTTCAGACATTCAAAAATTTATAAGAGAATTTAAGGATATTTAAGAATTTTATGTGTTCATTCAGACTCTGTAAGGACAGCACTTTAGTTATACGAACATGTTTGGATTATAATCTACTCTATACCCAGCAGCTAGGACTGCTATGTGTGTGTGTGTGTGTGTGTGTGTGTGTTTGAGTGTGTTGTGTTATTTGTAAACAACTCCCCTGATGATGTCAGCGGCTTAGTGATGAAGAGGTTTATCATGTATGCTGATGATGTCTGTGAGGTGTTAATGCTTCAGACAGAGACCTGCTCTGAGGTGAGCGTTAACAGCTTCATGAGTACATCTATTTTTCTTTAGTTTAGAAATAAATAAACTTCATGGTAAACACCTCTGCTCCTACTGCAGGTGCATGTTGGAGAAAATGAACCCACTGGAGGACGTCCCGTTTCAGGCACCCCTGGGTGCTGTACAGGAGAAGGTTCAGCTGGTGACGGCTCCAGACATCACCGTACCAGACTGTGAGCAGATACTGCAGGACACAGAGGTGACACATTCCTGCTTTAGGGGTTTTGAGCTTAATGTTTTCGAGGGATAACTTCATCAGCAGTGTTCTGATTGAGTTGGTGCTTCTGAATTTGATGTTTTAACATATATGGATAACTGCAGATACCAAAATGTCTGCTAATATAAGAACAGCCAGACATATTTACCATATACAGTACTTAACAAAATTATTAAACCGCCTGTCATAACGAGAAAACTTTAAATGTTTCAGAAATCTGTCCAAAACTTTATTTAAACTGGAATTGTTTTTTTTTTTTCTCAAACATTTTGAACAGGAATGAGGAATTTTATACTGGATTTACCTTTTTATACACAAATTTGAGCCGCTCACTGGGCTTCTCTGAGAAGACGGAAATTAATCAAGCAGAACATTCAACCACTAAAACTACTTTTTCTGTTCAGGAATGCAAGTAATATGTCAGTGAATTTAAAAATTAATGAACAACAATAATAATTATAATTATATTTCAACATTGAAAATATCATTTCAGTTAAAGAGCTTCTACAAACTCATGTATTACCATTACAGAAACATAAAACATGATTTTGGTAATTACCAATGCTGGTTATTTAGGGCAGCTGTGATTGGGTGGTTGTCTAAAACATTTTTTAAGCACTGTATGTACCAAATATATTGGCTGTTATACCCACTGAATGTATGAATGTAGCACAACGTTTCATCCTCTTATTGCTGACATTTAAAAACAATAGTGTCTTCTGTTAGGGAATGAAATGATTTCTTTGGTCAACATCAATATTTAACACAAATACACCTAAAAATGAGAGAAATAGGTCAATTTTAGTAAAGGCGATACCTCTACTCTATCATCAGTAATGATACGTTTGGAAATATATGCATATCTGATGCCAGTAAAATTCCAATATCCTGCATTCTGATAAGAATTCTTCCTCTGGTTATAAATCAGTTAGAAAATAAATTTAAGCTTGAATCAACAGGCCTGTTTTCAGAAGAGCCTGATGGGCAAGTTTGTCTGCTGATCAGCAAATATGGACGTGATTTTACATTTCACACATTTAAGTAATCATAAAAATGACCACTGAGCTGTTTGTTTGTTTGTATAGAAATATGCTGTTAATACCAACGCTTGTTCCACAAATAGTATCACAGCTCCTCACACACAGAATGCTCCCACTCTGTAATACACAAGTCTCTCGGCACGTGCATGAGGTGGTCACAGCTGATCAAACAGCAGTCTGTGTTCAAATGAATGGAAGAATAATCCGTATAAATATTAGGGATGTGCTGATGCATCCCTAATAGCTGATATTGTCAGCCCTGCTGACAAACATTAGCCCGTCAACAAATAATGCTGGCAGAGCGTGAGTTCACAAACTTTGATCCTGTTTTCGAGTCTTGAAATTCTTTTAGATTCAGACAAAAACATGCTACACTAGTGTTGATTAAAAAATGAAGAATAACATCAGCAAGAACACCAAGTGATAGCATGTATGCTCTTCTTTTCCTTTGTTAATTAATTGCAAATTGGATCATAATTGCAAAACAAACACTTGAACAGTGCAAGTTTTTCAGCATATTTTACACGCCTCATAAAAGCTGATGATTTAAAAACAAATATGTTGGTATCAGACCAAACATTTAAAATCTCTTTTCTGTACACCGTGCTCATCAAATTCATTCAACCAGTTTATCATAAAAATGACAAAACTTAAATATCGTAGCAATATTTCCAAAACGTGTTCAAAAACTGAAATTGTTCTTGTTATTGGACAAACATTTTAAACAGGTTGGAGGAATTTCAAACTAATTTTACCTTTTTGTTCCCAAATCTGAGCAGCTCACTTGGCTTCTCGGAAACTAATTAAACACAACCTTCAACCACTAAAACATTCTTTTCTGTTCAGGAATGCAAATAAATAACTATATTATGACATCTTAATCAAGAAAAAATACTATGCTTTACTATTTTTTAAAGGGTTGTTATTTTTGTTAAACAGCAAATTTTTGAAAATGAATGGATAACAATAATACGTATATTTTAGCATTACAAATACTATTGCAGATAAAGAGCTTCTACACTCTAATGTATTAACCATTACATAAACATAACACGTGATTTAGGTAATTACCAGTGCTGTTCATTTAGATCAGCTGTGGCATAAACCATACATTGGGTTGTGGTCTAATATTTCTTAAGCACTGTATATTGATATACGATAAATAGATAAACATTTACAGCATTTTAGATCATACTGTAGAAAAAGGATGATTTTAGCTTTTGTGAGAAGTGGTCTATAATAAAATCTTTATTTTACTGAATAGCGCCTTCGCAGTCTGGATTCACAATTTTTAAGTTACAAAAAAACCCCAGAGCCTGCAACAATGTCATTACAACACATTTATCCACTGAGTGAGCCACAGAGAAAAGAGAAAAACCTCTCTCTTAAACCTGTGAATGACTTTGATTCATGCAGAACACGTCTCCTAAAACAACAGAAGGTCAGGGAGGTCGGGAAAGTCATGTCATGTAAAATGTGAAAACTTGGTGTCATGTTTTGGCACTTGGCTAAATTCAGCCTGTATTTCCTGATTCTCAAATCTAGTTTTTTGCTTTGGTATCTGAGTCACATTAATGTTAAACAACATAGAATGGAGTCTCTTTGGTCTGAAGTATTACCTCAGAGAGTCTGTTGTCTGAAATTTGTCTTGATACATGTGCTTTGCTTTCAGTATGGATTCAAGCTGGAGAAACTGATTTTAAGCTGTCAGCAGATGGTCTGTCAGGGCCCCTCCTGCCCCCCTCACTGGCTGATGTTCAGCACTCCTCAGGAGTGTCGCAGAACCAGACGCAGGAGCAGCGACCTGGGGGCCCCACCAGTCCGGCCCCGCAGTCACAGCCTGAACTCTGCAGACACTCGCTCCGTCAGGTTCCTCTTACGTGATTATGAAGAAGACGACGGTTACTTTGAGGATAATGAAGGCTCCTCTGCTGAGGATGCATGTCAACCTGCAAAGAGCAGAGAGCGGCCCCGCAGCACTGTGCCAAAAGACCCCCTCCCCAGAGTCAAAAATAAGCAATGTGGCCCACCCTCTCTCCACTCTAAAGCTGCATCACCCAAGAGCCTCAGAGGATCCAGAGGATCCTCAACTTCTCTGCAGAGACCACCTCTGAGAGCTCTGGAGCAGCAGGCCAGCCCCCTCGCTCCGGGACAGAAGAACAGCAAAAAGAGGACACGCTCACTGGGATGTGTGGGGAGGAAAGTCTCTCAAAACACACCCCCTGTCACTCCTACTCCTCCCCCTATCCCATCCAGGCTGAAACATATCCGACCCTCATCTGCAGGACCTCTGGTCAAACACCACAGACAGGTTTGTCTCTTCTGTCCTCAAAACAGACCAAAGACTTTCTCATTCACTTTGACACAACTGAAATCTGCACACAAATCACTTTTAAATGTCTCACTGATCAAACTGAGTTGATTTTCAGTGAACTTTTAAGAGCTAATGAAGATGATTTCTATTGTTTGGGCGTCACAAGCAAAACTGTATGATTACCAAAATCTGTCAGACAGGCACTTAGATGCAAGTTTTAGATGTTAAGTAAGAACGCTTTCAAATTTTTAAGTTTAAGTTGTTTAATTTTAATCACTTTGCAAAATTGTATCTGAGAAATAAGAGGAAACACCTCAATCCAATTAACACTTGGTGTGGCCACCCTCAACCCTCAAACTAGCATCAGGTCTCATTGGTACACTTGCACAGTGTCAGAGACTTTTTTAGGATTATAAACAGGTGTGTAATAGCTCCGCCCTTTCCAGGAAGCAATCCTCTGTTAAGTCCCGCCCTTCTTAGTTACTGTTACTAGATTAGACAAAATCTATTATTGCTGGCCTCTCTCCCATTTGGAACAACGGAAAATTACACACTTTTCAGCAAGCTTTTTTCATATTTAATTCATTTGATTCTTTTTCAAATTTTCAGACAACAGGAGGGTGTGTAATTAAAGATCAAGCTGCTTTGAGTAGTCAAAAAAAAGAGACTACAAAAGCACTATATAAGCTCACATCCATCAAAATCTTTATTAATCTTTCAAAATAATTACAAATACTAGAGAGCACTCAGAGAGCGCAAACCTCTGCCAAGGTACCTCACATCTATAAGCAATAGTTAACATTATAATATGATGCCTGCCGACTACATTTTCTGATTGGCCCGTACGAAATGTGACTGACAGAACGATCATCCAATCACCTGCCAGATGTGCTTTTTGAAAGGATCTGCTCATTCCCAAACACTTTCTATGGGCTCTTTCCCAGATGAACAAGTGAAATATATTGAATGTCCATCTGGTGTGTCAGGTTATAATATACTGGGAAAAAAAACTGAATTCTGAAACATAATTAGCATGATCTGGTTGACTTATCAACTTTTGCAAGACTGTTTTGAAAAATGTGCCAAAACTTTTCAGAGAATTCTCAACGTCTGTCTTTGTTCTTTAAGTAATCACCTGTTTTTTGTCCTTTCTTGATCACCAGGCTCTGAGGACAGGCAGCTCCTGTGGTGTTTTCTTTGACTCCGCAGCAGAGTTGATGTCAGCTCTCAGTCATGAAGAGAGGGAGCTCCTGGAGACCATCACAGAGAAAGGCTACCCTCTGCACACGGCTATTGTGGCTCTGCAGAGGACTGGCTATCACAGCCCAGAGAAGGTGTCCTAGAGTCCAAATTTGATGCCGTTCTAATAGTTAAATTTTCTTTCACACCGGAGTCAACCTTATTTTGAATCCCAACAGATCCTAAAGTACCTGGTGGCAAGTGACCATCTATGTCAGCTGGGTTACGATGAAGCACAGGTGGAGGAGGCTTTGGAGATGTTTCAGAACTGTGAAAGCAAGGTGACGACCGCCTTATAATAATATAACAAAAGTCATCATTCTTCATTAACAGTGACTCAACCCACGTTAAATCTGATTTCAGGCTGCTGAGTTCCTCCACCTCCTGACTCAGTTTAATGAGATGGGCTTTCAACAGAGCGCCATCAAAGAAGTGCTGCTGGTTCATGAGAATCACAGAGAGAGGGCACTTGAAGAGCTCATGACACGGATGGCTTAATCTGAACACTATTGTATCATCGTGTGTATGAGAAATAAACCTGCACATCAAGTGTTAGTATTAAGATTAAAGTGAGGTTAGAGGGGAATGAGATACATCCATGAATCCTTTTTTTGTAGTGACAACTGTCAAACTTACAAATGCAGATATCTAATTGTTCACTCACGCTGCAGCAGGTGCATTCAGACATGTAGAATAAGGATAATCTGCCAAAGTCCAAACTGAGCAACATTACCAGGAAGAAGATTTGAATGGGTTTGAACTCGGCATGGTTGGACTGGTTGAGTTTTTCACAAACAGTTGAGCTACTCTTTTATTCAAGCACAACTTAGTCTAGAGCAAGGTCGGGCAACTGGATGAGACCCACAAGTCAATTTAAAATCTCAAAATCACAAAGCAGCATAATACCTTGCATTGAAAAACTGGCTTCAAAACGTGTTCTTTCTTCCTTGATTTTATAAGATAAAGCATCTTTCTATCTTTTTTAGTTCAACCATACAAATTTGAGTTTAATTTTGATGATTGCTTTTAATTTGCTTCTCCTTAAAATCATTAAACACATTTTATTTGAGGGTATCTAAAAATGTGTTTCAGTGTGACCCTCAGGCAGTAAAAAGGACTGAACTACTCCCTTATTTTCTTTTCTAGAATGTTTCATTTTCAGTTTAAGCCCATTGGCTTGAGCTACAAGCCCAGTGAAAAGTAGAGACAAAAAATGCAGAGCAGGGCAGCGCTGTGTTGATAAATTATCACAGAGTGAAAGGGTCAACACTCAGGGCAGACTAAGACATGCTGAAGGAAGCCTTGACGAGGCAACAGAGTGTCTCAGACTCTTTTTAACATTAGTTGAACACTTGCAGTCATTGAAATTGATTATATGAATTAGAGTTATGTCAAATATTGGCCTTTTTTATTCAGAAGGAACAGGGTTCGAACTCTTTTCTAGAAATTATTTTCCAGGACTTTTCAGGTACCTGTGTAAATGAGAAACTGAATAGATATTTCAATTAAAGTGATCACTAAGTGGATATGACTTGAACTTAGAGCTAAACTGTGGTGGCCCTGAAGTGCAAACAATAAAGGCAAATAACTGAACACAACAGCAAATTAAAAAAAAGCATTACAGCAAATAACGAAACACAATGGTGAAGAACTTAACAGGAGGAGATGCATGATCATCAGTATGAGTTTAGTGTCACTACAGTCAACTACAGTGCAGTTATGACAGTCATCATGGTCATTACCTATTAATTAACACTATTTAATATATTAAAAAATCATATAAATTAAATACAAAGATATTTTTCTAAAGTAATAGCTGTAGTATAAACTACAGGAGATGTTTGATCATCAGGCTAAGACTGGTGTCACTTCAGTGAACATAAGTACAGTTATTACAGTTTTTATAGTCATTACCTATTAATTAACACTATTTAATAAATAAGAAATCATATAAATTAAATCAAAACCTATTTTCCCAAAGTAAGAGCTGCAGTATAAACTAGAAGAGATGTTTGATGATCAGTATGAGGTTGGTGTCACTACATTCAAAAACAGTACAGTTACTATGGTTACCATAGTAATTAGTTAGTAATTAACACTTTAATATATTAAAAATCATATATATATTAAATGTAAACCAATTTCTCTAAAGTAAGAGCTGTAGTATAGTAGTACTGTTGTTGACTGTATATGTAGTACAGTCAACAACAGTACAGTTGTCTCAGTTTTTATAGTCACTACCTATTAATAAACATACTTCATAATAAAAAAAAACTTGTGACCGCCCCTTGTACTCAGGTTGTATAAATCTAAACAAAAATTACATACAATATAGATGTGGACCTCTTCCACTCTTTTAAGCACCAAACATAATAGCTACAAACTTTTTCAGTTCTGATTTAGTGACAGGTTTGGTCTTAACTTCTGCAACCATTTCTTCAGTAGTGCAATATATCAGGGTCACTATCCCCTAGTTTACAATTGACCTTATAAAATGATACTTGATGTCCACGTGTTTGCACCTCTGTCTGCTTACAGGGTTTTTGGCTAGGGCAATCTTTCCCTGGTTATCCTCATACACTACTGTTTGTGTGTATTTGTAATCATCAATGTCTTCCAATAGCAGCTCTTAGTATATGCATACTTGCAGAGTAGAGGCCAGAACCATATATTCTGTTTCACATGTTGGGAGCGCGACTGTAGGTTGTTTCTTAGTTTTCCATGAAACTAAAGAACTGTTCTCATTTAGGCTTACACAGTAACCAGTGGTGCTGCGTCTGTCAGTGGTATCAGACGCCCAGTCTGCATCACTGTAGGCTACTAGGCCCAACTCCTTACTGTCATTTCTTCTGAAACACAGCTCCCTATTTGCAGTGCCTCTGAGGTCCCTTGAAGCATGCTTCACAGTTACCCACTATTCCTCTGTTGGTTCACAAAAATATTGCGATAGCTTTCTTACCACAAAACTTTAGTCTGGATGTGTACATGTTGTTAAATATATGAGGCTGCCTACAGCCTCTCTGTACATTTTGACAACGCACATCTTGACAGCATCTTCTGAGCTGCACAGCTTTTGATCACAGCTTTTGATCCTTGGGTTTGCAGTTTTGCATGTTAAACTTTAACAATATCTTGTTGACGTATGTTTCATGTGACATCTTCACATATTCATCAGACTGAGTGAAAGCAACACCAAGAAAATGCTTAAGCCTCCCTAAGTCTTTCATCTTACATTTTTCTGAAAGCATCTCTTTCACAGCCATCATTATTTTTTCATTGTTGGCAGCAATTACCAAATCATCCACCCAGATGATCATAATCACCTCTCCATGTTTTGTCTCCTTGGAATAGACACAGTGATCTGCTGGGTTTTGTGTGAAGTCATTTTCAGTTAGACAGTCATGTAAAATTCTACTCCAATTTCGGCTTGATTGCTTGAGACCGGACAAGGATTTCTCCAGCTTACACACTAGACCTTCCCCCCCTTCAAAACCTTCTGGTTGATCTGTGTAGATCTCATAATCAATGGGAGCGTGTAAATAAGCAGTTTTTACGTCCATTTGGTGGATCAACAGGTTTTCCTGTGCTGCTTTTTGTAACAATACTCTCACACTCTGCTGCTGGAGAGAAAGTTTCACCCTAATCAATCCCCATGTTCTGGCTGTAACCCTTTGCTACAAACCCTGTCCTTACCCTCAATGTCAGTCTTAACAGAATAAACCGAATTACCCCCCACTGTTTTCTTGCCCTTTGGCAGAGTAGTCAGAGTAAATGCATTGTTTTCTTTTAATAACTGTCGGGTTTTCTCAGAACCGTATTCTTTAACCCTAATAAATGCAAGTTTCCCAGCACATTAGTCTCCCACAGTTCATACGTGGTTTCATGTCCATCTAACATGAGTCCAGGCAGCCTGCTCGCTGCTCGTGACTCCATGGTGCTCTCTGTTTATGGCAAGCCCTTTTAACATTTAATGGCTAAACTAGATTTCCGTTGCTGATATCTCTAATTAAGTTCTTCAGAGTCAAAGATAGCTTTTCAGATGTCCACGTCTTTCTTCCTATCCACAATTGTCATGTCAGATATCCACAAAGACATTCTTCCTAGGACAAATGACGTCACTTGTGCCGTTCATGTGTATGAGGTTTCTCATTACAGATATCTCCAATTCAGTTGCAGATATCAACAAAATGAATTACAGATATCTGCAACTTAATTACGACTAGTCACAATTCCAGTTAGAGATATCTTCAATCCCTCTCAGTTACAGATATCTACATGTCACGTTTTAGATATCTTTAAATACTCAGAATGTTATTGTAGATATCTTAAACTGAAATTACAGATAGTCATAATCTGATTGTAGATATCTATAATCTAGATATGGATATCTTTACATGAATTTAGATCAGAGATATCTAAAACTGGAGATATCTGTAATTACAACTCTGTCTAGTCAGAATGTAATTACAGATATCTTCAGTCACAGTTTTGACTAGGCGAAATGATGTTGCATTGAAGTTGTTTTTCCCACCTCTCTGGAGCCATAGACAGGTGGATTTTTGCAGTGTCAGTGACAAACAAAAGTTTACACCATGAGAAATTCAAAATGTTTTAATAAATTGTTTTAAAAGCTTGCATCAGGTTTGCAAAAATGGATATTTTGTATTTTCTGATGGTTTCATGTAATTTCTAATAGTTTCTGAATGATTTTTTACAAAAGGAAAGACAGATTGCCCATGAAAATGTTAAGTGGTGTAAAAAGGAGAAATATTAAATATTATTTCCACCCAGAGTGTATGCAAGTGTACTTATAAAAACAATTACTTAATTTTAATATATCACTTAAAAAACATTTTAAGTGGCATTTTCTTGTCATTTTGTCAAGTACAGCTAACGCCATGACTGCTGCTAAAAATGAACCTGCTTCTTCTTTTTCTTTGATTTTGGGAGGGGATGTGTCATCATGACATTCGTGAGATCTTCAACTTCCACTCTGCCTAGTCAAAACTGAATTAAAGATATCTGCAATTGTCATCAAAAAATGTGAGACACCTTTTAATATCGTTTTCTGTGACGTCATTGCAGATATCTGTAATTCAGTTTTGCCTAGTCAAAACTGAATTACAGATATCTATCTGTAGTTTCGACTAGTGAAAATGACGTTATAGATACAGTATCTTGGATGAAAATTCCAGATATTCAAAATGCAATCGGGACTAGTAAGATTGACTTTGTTGATATCTGCAGTGTTGATTCCGGGTAGTAAAATTTGGCCATTATATGTTAAAAGGGCTTGCCATTATGGCAAGGCCACCATATTATTCAGTGAAAAGTTGAAGTGCTAACATCTAATGGCCTGAATGTTAGTCATTAGAAGCCTAAAATAATTACGTAATCAACATGTTAATGTTTCAAATTATAATATTACGGTTATTAAACTCCGTGAATACAATATGTGTGTGCAGGAAGCCTGCCCACCATAGGATGCCTTCATTAAACACAGTACAGACTCCCCACAGTGTTCGCTAAAAAGCATAGTACAGAAGCTCACTTCAGGGCCACCATACTAAATGGAAGTTAGGTACCTCAAAAGCATAACACATGATTTAAAATGAGTGGCAGTCATACAAATGATGAAAAATTTTAAAACCTTTATTTACAGCTTGATCATTTAAAAAAAAAAAAACACCAAAAATATTGCCTTTGTGACGAGCTGTCATTCCAGCTGAAGAAAGAAAAGTATTGTGTACTGGCTTCCTGCTACAGTACTGACACAACGTAGTGCTTTGGATATAGCAATGCTGTACTTAATCCACTAAAAGAGTAAATAAAAAGCCTAACCCACTGCGGTACAAAAACCATGAGCCTGTCTACAACACATACAGCAGAGAGAACTCTTAGTAGTGTCTGAATAAAATCTGAAGAACAGGACAGAGAGAGAAAAGGTGTGACACAGATTTAAATATTTACAGCTTTTGTAAAATGTTTACATTAGAGTTTCCCACCCTGTGCACCATTAAAACCACACCAAACGACTGCAGAGCTGGGCGGAGGCTGCTCCTTCACTGATGACCCACGGTGGAGTTCAGCAGACCTGACTTCACATTCGATTTAGAAGCTTTCGAGAGGTCTCTCTGTGAAGGAAAAACAAGTTACCTTTAATATACTGGTTCATATTGAAGCCATGAAAATGTTCCAGTGCTGAAATGTAAGACAATATGTGTATATATCCACAGGGTTTGTCATAAATATGAAACTAAACATTAATTCTGGAAAACATCGTTGTTAGACTAGTCAGACTTCAGAGAGATAAATGAATGAAGTCTGTGTTTCTGCAGGGCTTTTTTTTGGTTTTTATACATAAAAGATGATCCTCTTGAGAATTTTTGACCTGATGAACAAGCTGAAGGAGACTCATTTGTACCGTTTGTGTTTCCATTATGAATTGAAAATAAAATATTGGATGTGAAATAATTTGAACTGGGCTGTCAGGATATGAGAGGTTTACATTTTGACATATTTACACTTCCTTGTTTTAGAAATGACTGATCTGCCTTTTTCAGATTTACCCCAAACTATCTTGGCAATTTTGAATAAAACAAAAAAAAAGATGAAAGATGAAAAAATAAATATATCATTCAATTTGTAGATTTTTAGTCTAACTCTAGCATTTGTTTTAATAAAAGTTTAACAGTTGTATTAAATGTCCTTTGTGTGGTTTCTGATATTGATTAGTTTGACTACATAAATCTTCAGAAATGTTTAGAAGTTTATAAAGAAAACAACTTTTTCAGGATTATTTAATATTCTTTCTTAAATTATACTAAAGTTCTTCTATTAAGTTAGTCCTTAAACAACTGTAAAACAGCATTTACCGCAAATTCCGAATAGGAGCCAGCAATAGAGTTAAAGGTGAAGGTGTGATCTTGAGTATCCTGAGACCTTAGTGTGCCACTTGGAGTGTTTCTGTTCATATGGCAGATGTTCTCCTTGTTTCGGTCCAATGCACGAGGAGTCTTAACTTGTCCATGGGTTCGCAGGCCCAGTCCCTAAAACAAAAACATTGTTTTTATATTTTCTTATAAGAATAATCCAGAGTATAAACATTAAACCCTCTGCTGGTTAAGTTTCCCACTGAAGAAGAAAAATTAGCTCACGGCTCACTTCCTGAGCCGGTGTCCCCTTCACTAGATATACAATACATAATGAACTTATTTTAAAATGTCAAACAAGTTCAGCAAACCCTCAATATATAAAAAACCTTTTACCGGGAAGAATGATTCTAAGTGGGCAGAGTAAAAAGGGCATCAGCTACAGATATCTACATGTAGATAGGACCTGTTGATTTACACCTGTGGGGTAAATCAACACAATGAGCAGCCACAGCCTCATATGAAGTCTGAGGGTGCACTCACACCAGGCTGACGCACTAAAAGCACAATATTTCCACTTCCCAAACCCCTGTTGTTCTGCACTCACGGCATGATTAGGTCATGGTGTCATAATACAACACATGCAGTGACTAGAAAAACTGCAACTCCCAGAGTCAGCACAGAGGGTCTGACAAAGTTTGATGAGTTTGTGGTTCATTTAACCCACTGGATGATTTTATGGCTTTTAGAATCAGAATACAATTAGAACTACTTTTTATTAAATTGAAATAATACTGTTTATTACAAAGTAAAAAAACATTCATTTTAATTTAGCATCCTGAATCATAACAATGAGTGTACTGTCTGTGACAGAACAGCCCGCGTGAAGATCATTTCACTTTTCATGGGCCACAAAACTTTAAATCTAGACGGACCTGCTGCTGTCAAAGACTTGTGTTTATTTTTAACCATGGCTTCTCCTCCACAATGAGGTGGTCTCATGAACAGCCTCACAGCTGCCTCAGTTTATATCCACTGAGAACAGTGGGCTCACCTTGCTGGCAGACAGAGGTGGTTTCTGGATGGACGACTGGCACATTGTTCCACTGAGACCTGAACTGAGGAAGCTGTTTGGAGTGGACATGGTCGAGGTGCCGTTCAGCTAATGAAAAGAAGGAAGAGGGGGTTAACTCTGAGTTTAATCACTCACAAGATGTTTCATGGTTAAACAAAAAACACTAATAAAAAAAAAAGTTTTATTTACCTTCCTCATTTTGCCAGGAGTGGGAGTCCCTGCTATCCGCCTTTTGGATGGTGTTCTCATGGTAGTCCCGTACAGCATGTCCTCCTGAGTCTGCTTAGTTTTCTTCAGTTGCTATTTCAAGCACAGAAAAAAACATGAACACCGGCTCTGAGTAGAGCCTCTTTAAGGGAATATATTGTGACTTTAAAAAAAAATGTATGTAGTTACCCTCTCCATTTTCTCTCTCTCCTTCTCAGCGTGATGATTTTCCCACTGCTGCTGCACGTACTCCAGAAACTTCTGTCCATTGACCTGGAATTCTTTTCCATTTTCCTGCTCCCAGTTATCTATCTGGGCTTTCAGAATCTTTTCCAGCTGGAACGAACAGTGAACAATGACTTCATATGTATCCCATGTTGCTGACTTAAGTATTTAAAGGGGACTGTCATTCTACATTGATACTTATTATATTTATTATTATAGAATCGGGTCCATAACTACTAGACTGAGGATGGGTCCACACCCTGGAGAAAGAAATTAGTCTCCCACCACCTGTTGGGTATATCCTGTAATGCACCTACAGCTGTTTAGAATCTTTTCACACATTTTCACTTATTTGTTTCATTCAGTGTTAATTTTGTAGAACAATTATTTTCGTACTCCTTTTTCCCCTGATGAAAACAAGACAGTAACTAATAAAAACAAGTGCACATGGACAAAAAATATAACTATAACTATATTAACTGACATTTTCATCAACAAATAAAAACTAGACCAAAATGTTTGACAGAGACTTAATCCAATCAGACCTAATTTGTCATGTAGAAAGTAGGGACAAGTTAGGAATATATCCAATCACAGCTACTTTGGTTGTGTGTAAAGGTTGGATGAGTTAAGAGGAAGATCCAATCACAACTGCCTTAGCTTCATGGTGGTGGGAAAAGTTGGGGAGCGATCCAATCAGAGCTACTGTCTTTATGAATTGATATATTCATGTAAAGCAGGTTCACTGTTTGTTGTCAATTCTGGTATTGTAACTGAGATGCTCTGCCAGGTAGCCTAAATAAAGGTGACTGCATTTCACACAAAAGTTAAATTTGTTTCTTTTAAATTATAAATTCAAACTTTACTAACATTCAATTAAGGGTTATTAGATGTTTCATTTTATCCAAGTGTAAACCATGACTTCAGAAATTCAAGGAAACATAAAAAAAGCCTTACACTTCACACTTAGTATTTTAGTTGACTACATTTACAGTAGATTTGGTTGACTTAAATGTTGTGAAATTACATCAACAAAAACTAGACTACAATTTAAACAATTTAGGTGACTAAATTATGACTAAAACTAAAAGATATTTAAGGTAAAAGACTATAACTAAAACTAAATTAAAAATGCTGTCAAAATTAACACTGGTTTTATTATCAGTTTCATTTTTTAACAAGCCTTATGGTTTTTGTCTAGATGGGCCTGTAGAGCAGCATTTTATTATTTGCGTATCATTAAAAAATGATAAACTGCTCGTCCGCAAAACAATTTTTTCAAACAATTTTTCTTTTTCTGTTGAATACCAACAGCTGCTTGTCACACAGAAATGGCTCATAGAGGTCCCACACGCGCTGCTGTTCTGTAATATTTACCCTCTATAAAGTTTCAGCTCCACTTTGAAGCTGTGTGTGTATTTGGATAATGTGCTGTTGCATACACGCAAGCCGTGTTGCAGCATGAACTGACAGATATTACAGCCTCATGGAATTCATGTGAATGTCTTGAGGTGTACAGACAACAGCTTTTGTAGTGGTGCTTTTACATAAATGCACTTAAAAAAGGGCTACTGCAGACCTGTATTATTGTTTAATGAAAATCTTCCTGTGTTCAAATAGATCCTTACCTTTGGTAAACTCTTTTGCAGATCTGTTCTCTGCTTCTCTTCTTTCAGAAGGTTGCCGCCTCTGTTGTTGAACCTTCCGGGGTCACTGGCCTTTTTCTGAAATTGAAAGTACAAATAAGTGCCCACAACAACAGACATCTGTTTTTATTGTTCAAGGCTAAATTTCAAGCTGCACTTACATCAAGTTCCAAGTACAGGGTCCAGTTCTCCTGCCATTTAGTGACTCCCTCAAAGAGTTCTCTGTGATCCTCATAATACCGCTTCAAGGTTCTGACCTCAGCCTCGTGCATCTCGAGCAGCTCCTCTGTGAAATCATCTGTAGAGAGGAAACATGCTCTTGAGCCCAAAGTCCGATTGTGATTGTGAACCACAAAAAGGCCTTTTCACAAGCAGATAGTTACCAGAATGATATGGAAAGAATGCTTGCTGCTGTTCTTGGCTGTAGAAGCATCTCTCCCAGAAAAGGGCGACTTCAGCTCTGATGGCCTCAATCACACTTTTCATGCTCTGTAGTTTCAGCACCTCAAGACGCCGGGACTCTGCCTGGAGCTGAGAGGACAAATTGTCACACAATAGAAAGGCTTGTTGCGGAAGCCTGTAGAGTTTTTTCTTTAAGAAAAAAACTTTAGCATCTGAAATATAAACTACTATAGTTAGTAGATTTCTTACTGCCTCAATGTTTCTCTTCTTTGACTTGACCATATGCTCAGAGAAGGGCTCTCTCTCCTCCTGGGGAATCTGAAGTCTCTCCCACAGCTCCTGGATCTTTGTACGGAGAGATGAGCAGCGGAGCTCATTCTGAGCCTTGTCTTCTTTTAACTAGAGAGGAGCACCAAAATCATACATACAATGTAATTCAGTGTAGTACAAATTAATAATATAACAAACTGGAGCTGACTTATTCCAGTTCATTAGTTGATAGATAGGTTATCTTATCCCTTGAACCATAATATTTAAAACAAGATTTATTAAGAATAAAGATATTAAAAAGTACATTTAAATTCATCCCCATTTTTAAACTTGTTAAATCTAGCTAGAGCAGCTTTGGACCTGCTGATAAACTATCAAAGTTGCTTGACATGCCAACCAGCTCTGCCCATTGCTTAGAAATTCAATCAAAGAATTCGTTCAGTAAAAATCTTGCACCCTGAGGTGTTTTTGTACAAAAGCTGATTTAGTAATAACTTAGTTTCTTTTTTTCCCAGCAACTAACCGTTTGGTTTATGGATGTGCATAATTTCTGTCACTTCATACACCTAAATGAACATAAAAAACAAATTCACCTGACTGAGGAGAAGTTTCAGAGCAGCAATGTTGTCATTTGAGAGACAAAATGCCTCCTCATCTTCACACATTACATCTGTCTCAAAACTCGTCTCTGGCTGCCGCTCCAAATCTTCCATGCAAGCAGCAATCTCCTTTTTGACACTGACAAATTCAAGATGGCGATGCTCCTAAAAAGACAATATCAGTTAGAACCCAATTTAGGAAAAGTTAGTCAAATGTAAAAGAAGAAAAGTAGAATCACCTTTTCCTTAGCCAGGTCAACCAGGTAGGCACGATATGACTCCAGCTGCTTTACTGATGGGATGGAGCCTGGGTCGATGCAAAATGGAGTAGAGCACATGATATCACACAGCTCACGGTCTTTGTCAATCAGGCCTTTGAGCTCGTCCATTCGTTGCCTCTTGTGCTCCTTCATCACCTCAAGACGGGTGCGGCTGTTTTTCTCCATCTGAAGCATGGTGCAGCCATTCTCCTCCTTCACAGAAATCAGGGAAAGTTAGTCCAAATGTAAACACATGCTTAAATAAAATAATCATACATCTTCAGACTTGACTGTACCTCAAATGGTGGAAGCTGAAGTTCACTGCACAAATGATTAAGTTCCTTGAGACATGATTCAATGCTTTTCAGCAGTCTCTTTTTAAGTTCTTCCTCTTCAGCAATCATAAGGTCAAGCAGACCCTGCAAGAGAAGAGGAAACAAAGAAATCTGTGAATTTGCTCAGTTGTTTTCACGGCCAGACTACCATCATTAACTGACATGAGATTTACTTTTATGTGCTTGTGAACGTCATTGGTTCTCTGTAGTCGCTGCTCCTCTGGGATCCCAATTTCTTCCCAGATATCCTGCAGCCTGACAAGTGCTCTGTTGAGGTAGGCGACAGATTCTGCAGCGTGGACCTCACTGGATGAAAGCAGAGAGATGGGATGGTCAGACACCAAGCACCCCTTACCTGACAAACCAGTCTCATGGAAACAAAGGTAGTCAAAAATCATGTGCTGTTTGATCACCAAGTGGAGCACTTTAATTCTATTCACACAACCAGAGGGCCAAATCATCACAAATGGTAAGATCATCTTGAGAACACATTGAAATTGTTCCTAATTTCAGAAAATGTGAAAAAGATGGCTTCTGTCAGACCTGACCAACATACAACATGAAGTCAATATATATTTTTTAACTCCACTGCAGACAGGAATACTTATCAGTGTTTCCACCAAGTTTATCTGAAAGGTGAGTTGGCTGGACTGGACAGCCCAACCAGATGTTTAGAGCCAATGTACTCTAAGTATGTACTTCTTCATTGACTGAACCGATTAGCAAGATACAGAAACATTGTCCAGGTTCTGCATAAATAAGAAGAGATTACTGAAGTCATGTACTGAGTATTTGGTGTGTTTGTTTTGGAGTGACGGCAGATTATGTTTGGGTAGTAAATCACCATCACTGACAAATGGTGAACTGTAATGAGCTGAAATTTAAGTCAGTTCAAGATTTTTTTTCAGGGCAATGATTGTAATTTCTTCCCCCAGGTAATTAATTATATTTTGTTGCATCTTTCCTTTAAAAATGTGTTTTTAAATTAAATGTACTGGTTTTGCACAAGTAATATCAGCCAAGGGGTGCACAAAATGGCATTTTTCACCATATTTGATATTTCTAAACTCATTATTATTGACACCGCTACTGATCGACATTTTTGTCAAGACCACAAAGTCTGTATTTTGCAAAAATGGACATGCCCCTTTCATCGTGACTGTTTATTTGTTTAACAGATGTGAGACAGGAAAAACATTTCTTTCTCTAATTATGATTCTTTAATATAGACATTCAGTGTTGATAACTTTGATATGCTCTGCTGATATCGCAGCCAATTATCAGTGCAAATAGTGCCAATATTTTAGCTGTAAATATTGGCAGAAATGTTGGTGTCTCTTGATAGTTCTCGCTAAGTTTTTATAGTATTATCTGCAGATGCTCATATGTATATGTACACCCCACCCTAGTTTCTCAACATTTGAGTTGTTTTTAACCATCTTTTCACGTTTAAATTACCCCCTTTAGTATGTCAGTTGTCTCAAATTTACTATTTTTATTCCTTTTTTTTTTAACATGAACCTCTGTGTCCTCTCGTTTGACTCTCGCTCCTCTTTGACCTGATTTATTGTCCCCAGAGTTCTGCCTTTTCTCCCTATGTTGTGACAGTTGAAGCACTTTGTAAACAAATGTTTTATTAGGTGCTGAATAAATAAAGTTGCTATTATTACAATATTGGTATCGGTGAATAAATTTAATTGGTTTGATATCGTGACAAGCTAGCATAGACGTTAGCAGCTAGCAGAGGATTTACCACATAGTTAGCAATGAGGTGCTTATTATACAGCACAATTATGTCATCCACGTAGCTTAAGTTAGCTCTGCGAAGCCGTAATATTCGTAGAATATCATTCGAACGGGGTTGTACCAGGTCAGTGGAGCCTTGAGAACTACTTACCATTAAAATCGTCAAATTGCAGAACAGATATACGCTTTTTTCGTCGCAGAGCTAACATTTTAGCCAGGCTTGCTTTATTTAAATCCATCAGGCTAATGAGGAATTGTACGTTTGCTCACTGAAGTTACCATTATTTCATCGTCAATAAAAGATTTTATGAATTAAACATTTTCCGTACTCACCTCACCCTCATGTTACCACGGCAGAAAGCTAAAACACGACAGAACAGTCTTCCACAACAAAAAAAATGCGATGAAATAGATAAAAAAATCGATGGCTGAAGTCCGGCTCCCCGTTCGACAGTTGGGTGAACAGCGTTTGAAATTTGCACCGAAACAATGTACGCTCTCTGATAGGCTGGATTTTAGTGACGTCAGCGGAAACAGTTGCTGGGCGGTGCAGGAAATGACTGCTCAGCCGTTTGGAAATTTTGTAAAGATAAAAGATAATTTAGGATTATTGTATCACAGTTTTGAACAATTTTAGAATTTTGAAGGAGACATAACATTGAGGTCAATCTTTGAATAAATGAAATCTTTCATTTCAATTCATTGACAAAATGAATGCTGATATCCAGTTTCCTATTTTTTCTTTGTAAATAAAATAATGCTTTTACTTTTAAGTTGTAAAGCTCCTAATGAATAAGCATCCTTTCATTAACAGCCAAAAGACAACCCCTATACGTGCTGACATGAACAAAAGGAGCTTATATAAGTGAAACTGTCAAAGAAATAGTGTTTTAATACCCACTTTTGTTGAATTTATTAAAATTGTGTATCTACTTAATGTATGTGAGGTATTATTACATCCCTAGATAAGGTCTTGGTGGCTCAGTCTGGTGGTTTGCTGCACCAGAAATCGGGGTTGCAACTCTGGCTGTCACATGTCGATGTGTCCCTGGACAAGACACTTAACCCCCAGTTGCTCCCACTGCTGCATCAGCAGGGTGTAAATGGCTATGAATGAGTGAGGATGTGTTGGCTAATGCTGATAGACAACATATAATCTTCAACAGTGAGTGAATGTGACAGTTGATGGGTGTGAGTGGGTAGATGACCTGTGATGTAGAAGCCCTTTGTCAGAATCTGACTCAGAATCGGTTTTTACTGTCAATTATGTGACACATACAAGGAATTTGACTCCAGCAGTTGTTTTCTCTAGTACAAAGGAATTAAAAAAATAATAAAAATAAAGAAATAGAGAATAAAATTAAAATTTAAATAAAAATGAAAATAACTAAAGAGCACAGTACCGAGGTGGCCCTTCAGGCCATCTTGCCTTTTTTATTTATGATGTTAGAAAGACTAGAAAAGCTTCATTGAACTTTGCAGTGTCCTCAAATGTTTTTGTTTTGAATTATAAATACAGCAGGCTTTTCTCTTTCATAGGAAATATGAATAATGTAGATAGATATCAGAACAACATTACTGTTGGTATCCAATAGGGCTGGGTATTTCCAGCAACCTCACAATACGAAACGTATCCAGACAGGATACGATATGTATCCCGATACATGTAAATTGTGAACACTGATTACATTTTTAACAGAATTCCTGACAAGTTTTATCAAGAAGAAAAAGAACAAGGATGGGTTTTAAATTATTCTACAATTTAAGAAACTTAAATTCAGGTCCTAAAATATGGTAGATCTAAGTTAAAATTTTGAATATGTGCTTCATCATGTAGCTTGGCTTCTACTTTGAACTATGACATTGTCAGGGTAGCCTTGAGAACTACATGACGATAGTTTGCTCTATCGATATTTTGAGCACATGCATAGTATCCAAACACATTGATGATTTTGATAAGTGCTCATGTAGACAGAGATTAGTATTTTTTAGTCATTGTTTAACCAGAATTAATTTATGATCACTGCAAAAACACACAAACTTCATGTGAGTTTAAAATGAAGCAGTTTATATGACAGAAAAAGCTGTATAGAATGTACACTGGCATGACAAATAAATATGACAGAAAAATTGTTAGTACAATTAAGTCAATTTATAAGCAGATTTAGCTAATCTTTGTGTACAGTAGATCAGTGATTTCAGCAGGATGATAAACAGCTTTACAGCTTTAGGTCCCTTAACAGTGAGGATACTGACGAATGTACAGGTTCCTCAGCACTTCCTCACTAAACTGATAAGTTAACTTCTTCTTGATTTTTTTTATCTCTCCAGTTTTACCATAGTTCCTCAGAGCTCGAGCCATTTTTTGGTAGGTCATTTTTTTACGGTTTCCTTTCTGAACACCCCAATGGCTGGCCAGAGCTTCTTTGTGCTTTGTGGAGAACTGGAAGATGCCCTTGTCCTGGTCCACCCACCAGATGCTGTCATTCATGTCACCTTTTATGAGCAAGTCCAGGAGGAACTGGTACAGGCGGATTTTCTTCTTGTCTGAATTAAAAAAAAGACTTGTTTAGTTTTTGAATGAGTATTATCCAGCACTCAAGAACAGATTACTTACAGTTTTGAGGTCAAAGGTCAAGTTCATGTAGCCCATGTCCATTCTTTTTTATACCATGAATGGTATTTTCCTCAAACTTAACTCAGATGTTAAGTTTAAATCAATAATTAAGTAATACATTTTCAAAGTCATATCCCAAAGGTAACAATCATGAAGTTTTGACTCTGTAAATGCAACCTTGTGAACACAATAATTCAAAATAGCTGTTATGGACTTTATTTTCAAAATTTGAACAAAGGAAGACTGCGACTCAAGGATAAAGAGATACACATTTGGAGGTTTTAGGTAAAAGGTCAATGTCATGAAGTCTCATGTTCAACCTTTGCTTGTAAGTACAATATTTCAGGAAGGATTTAATTGAGTTTCTGTTAACTTTGTGCAAATAACCATTTTGACTCAAAGTTAATTTTGAAGGTCGAACCAGAGGCCAAAAGCAGGATAGTGTAAGGCGCATTTTAGCCTTGTTTCAAATCACTCTAAATCCACGGCTTGTTTGAACATGGTGGTGCAGGTTGCATTTTCTTTTTAGCTGCTGTAACATGAGAAGTGACTGTTTATTGGGACCAATCAATAGACTGCAGTGCTTTTAGCTCCACCCTTTAGGGTTGGTTTGGTCTGCTCAACACCCCTTCAGAGGGGTGCCAAAAACCTTTTCTCCTTATTGGAAAGTATGTGTGTTTACCAGGGACCTAAGCTGTGAGGATCACTAGTTCTTAAATATTTACTTATTTCTGTGTTTCTGGACTTATTTCTGCACCAGTCTATTCATTACTGTCTGATGTTACACCTAGTGTTTCCATGGCAACGATAAACATGAAGTGTCTTGTCAATTAGGGATATTTTTGTTTATGTGATGGCATCAGCATTGACACAAAATAAAGTTCCTCACAGTTGCAAAGTTGCAAACGTCTGGCCAGTTTAGCCCAGTCATGGAAATTTTGGATATAAATTTGAAAACTCATGTAGAAAACCTGTATTTCTTTTTCTTGTTTTCACATAAGGAATGTAGCAATAAGTTGGAGCTTGCTTAATTCATTCTGTCTAAAAAGATGTCTTTTATCCTGAGAATGAAAAACTTTCCCTTTAACTCCTTGAAATCATCTTGTTATGGTAGACCTACAGTAGAAGTGGATATATTGATAACTGATGCAAACAAAAAACTCACTAGTGTCTCTCCTGATGGATGAGTGGTGATCTCCATAATCCTCCTCTCCCTCTGAAACCTCAAATGGAGGACAGGCCTCTCTGGGCTCCTCCTCCGTGTAGAACCGCCCGGGTGAGGAAGAGGGTTGGTACTGGTAGCACAGGGTGGATGTGTAAAATGGAATCTTTAGGAGACCACATAAAAAAATCAACACTGTAGGTTTACACAAAAGACTGAAAGAGCTGCATTTTTTTCAATCACTGCTGATATTTTGGCCTAATGGCTGTCATTGTATAAAAGAGGAAGTGACACTTTCAAAATAGCAATCAGTGCTCAGCAAGACTGTGTGGAGTGGATGACATTTTCAGTGGAAATTTAACCCTCTGTTCACAGTGAGTACTTGTACTGATCTTTATAAACCATGTTTAAAATGATTGGAAGGGGGGTGGGTATCATTGAGAGGCATTCCAAAAAAGTACCCTGTACTTTAATTTTGATAGCAGGAGTGAAATTGTTAAAAAGGGAAAGAAGGAGTTTTGAAAAACCTTTAGTGATTTCACATATGCACAAAACTCCACAGTCCATAGTGGAAGTCCCGTTTCAAGTCGGGGGGAGCTAATGAGTGATTGCAGCAGATTTTTTTTTTTTCAGAAAATCCAAGTAAGTATGCAGCTGGGTTGATGATGTTTTGTTTTTTTTTTTTATCACTGACTGCCTGAATGTTTCAACATTTAATTAAGACACTTCACTTCATACTAAGGATAAGTACAATTGTCCCTTTAAACATTTAAATTCAAATTGCTCAGTGGTGGGGACTTAACTAGTTCTTTGTTAATATTTTTAAACACAGACCTGCAATCCCAGTCAAACACTCTGTCTTAACTGTAGTAGAGGCTTCAGCCAAGACAAGCCCCGGTTAATGGCTACTGCCATGCTACCAAAATATTACCTTGGAGAGCAGATGGACCTGCCTGATTCATGAAATATTTCCATGACGGATATATGGAACTGTCCGTCTGGCGTGCCAAAATATCTTTTAACCCAGAAGTCAACAAAGGACACTGATCAGACACTTAGCATCAATACCATCTTGCACGAATAACGTAGTTAGTAGTTTTAGATCTAGAAAACAGAGATGAATTCGTATGTATAGGCTGTGCGGTGTTGCCCTCAGTTTTGACTGTAAATGGACTTGAGCTTATATAGCGCTTTTCTGGTCTCTTTGACTACTCAAAGCAGCTTTACACCGCAGGTCACACCTGTTCACACCCAATCACTCTCACATTCACTCAATGATGGTTGGAGTTTCTCTGTCTCTCCAACCATCAGCTGGAGTTTCAGTTGTCCATCAGTATTCAGTAACACATTCTTTCATACCCATTTACATGCCACTGACGCAGCAGTGGGAAAAAATTGGGGTTAGATGTCTTGCCTAAGGCCATGTGACAGCCGGAGCTGGGCTCGAGCCTGCAACCTTTCTATTACCTGCCAAGTGCACCAGAAAGAAATTTATGTACTACGACATTCACAGGCCCACTATTTTTGCAATATAAGAGCATCATGTTTTACTGTTGTGTATCATTTGAAACACTGAAGATCAGTTAGTGAATTTGATTTTTTCTAAGTGTACATGAACCCTGGTATAGCCATTCGACTGAAACAGTGAATAACCATATTCAGCTCAGGCATGTGGACCATAACCAATATTTTTACTGATTATCCCATTCAGGATCACGGAGGGGCTGGAGCCTATCCCAGCTGAAATTGGATGACAGGGGAGTGCACCTAACCTGACACACCAGATGGACTGTTCAATATATTTCACTAATTACTGGTCCATTAAGGCAACAGCCCACAGAAAGTATTTGGGGAGGACAGAACCTTTCAAAAGACAGTTAGGCAGGTGATTGGACAATAATTCCATCAATCACATTCATTACAGATCAATCAGATAATGTAGTAGGCGGGCATTACTGCCAAGGTGTAAAGTGCAAAATGTAAGCCACTATGTAGAACAAACTTTTGCTAAAACCTGTTGGAAGTGGAATGAAAATATTGTTCATTATTGTTAGTTTTAATTAGATAAAGAAATGCAGTCCAGATCTGACAAAACTGCTTCTGAAGCTGTTAGCATGTATGCTAATCTCAGTAAAATCAGTCACTTCCTGCTGTCAGTATATTCAGTGTCAAATTCTGTTTCTTTATCTGCCATCTTGAATTTCTGCAGCATTTTTCTTTCATCTCGTCTTGCCTTCTGAGGCAGATAAAAACCCCCAGACAGATAAAACTTTAGACAGTGAGGGACAGGGGCGAACAATCAACTCTGGAGGATTTTGTGGTTTGGCTTGATTTTTAGGGGTGCATGTGTGAAAACAGTCAAAGATATGTTCCATCATAGCATACACATTTTACCATTTGGCTAGTATTTATTATTTATTTCCTGTTACAGGAGGATAGTTCTTTTTGATATACTATTAAGTGCATTTCAGCAAACGTAACATTTGCTCACTTACACACAGTAAAGCTTGTGTGTTTATCATATTAGAATCATCATTCTTTTCTCTATTTGTTCTGACCTGAGGTGGCACAGACAGAGCTCCGAGCGTTGGGTCCAGGTGGAGGGCCAGAGGCTCGCTGCTGTAGCGATACGGTTGTATGAGTTGTTGGGGAGACACAGATTGAAGCTCTGTGAAGTGATTCACTGGAGAATTTTCAAAGTCTGTTGGCTGGATACGCTCAGAGTGAAATGCCCATCTGAGGTCTGAAATGTGAAAGCAGATAAGGCACTTAAGGTGAGGGAAGGAGGTAAGTGGTAATTTACTTTGCTCAGGGTTTAATGGTTTGATCTATGAGCCTCACCTTCATAAATCTCCCCGGCGTTAGTCAGAAAAGGGTACAGCTCTGCGGGGGGTCTGGAATCCTCAGCTTCATTTGGATTGATATCCTCTAAAGCCTTTGAAGGTGGAAAATTATAATTTACACTCTGGAGAGAGTAAAAGTAAGAGTCTCTTTACCATGCCAATACAAAGTCAAACATGAATCCTTGTGTTTTACTACACCAAAACTTCTTTGGTTAATTTTTTTTTTTTTTTGCCGCAAGATTTATTATTTGTTACGGAATATAATGATCTGAAAACAGTAGAATGACTCAGATTTATTTTGTACTTTCTAGTCATTTGACGACTCAAAGTACTTTTACACTGCAGGCCACAACTTCCCACTGACATTCTCATGGATAAGGTCATTGTATAAACTGTCCTTCCGTTCTAATTAATCTCATTTGTATATTTTAATACACATTTACAGGCTACTGACACAGCAATAGGAACAAATTGGGATCGAGTGTCTTGCCCAACAACACAATGACATGTGACTGCAGGGTCTGGGATTAAATACCTTAACTTTCCAACTGAGAGATGGCCAACTCAACCACTGAACCAAGGTTGCCTTGTGACATAAACCAAGTAAACTTACACACCAGATAACCTTGGACAAGTCTATGATACATGTGTAAGTAAGTTTACAAAGTAGACAAATATAAACCATGTCAGACTTCAGCCTTTGGTGATAACGTTACATTATTGTCTTGGTAAAGGGGCTGTCAGATAGGAAGCTGTGTGTGTTGTACTTGCTGTGGAGGTTGAGGGTAGAGTAGGGGAGCAGTGCATACACAACACATTGACTGTGATCGAAATTGCTGCAAGTTGCTAAGCAACCAAAACAAAACTCAAGAAGTAGTTGGTGTAGTAAAGTATGTTTTGGCTGGTGTTTGTCTGTCTGTGTCTGTTTGTCTATAAGCAAGATAAGTAAAAAAGTTTTTAATGGGTTTTCTGGGAACTTTTGGTCATGGCACAAGAAAGAAGTGATTCAATTTCAGTGGTGAGCATAAACCTCCACCAAGGTATCCACCAACAATACCAGGCAAGTTATTGTCAAACATGTTGAAATTTGCCCTCTCGCACTGTTAACAAATCCTTTAAAAAATACCTGGATCCACACCCAAATTCAGATCAACACAAAAATCGTATCCATTCTTCTTTGTGCCATGACCAAGATCCCCTGAAAATGTCATCAAAATCCTAACCAATCCAAGGTATCAGTGTAAAATGTGGAAAACTGTACTAACTCATAAGGTTAACAAATCCTTAAGAAATTTCTGGATCCATGTCCCATCTTTCTTCCATCCATCTTTCTTGTGCCATGATAAACATTCCCTAAAAATGGCACATTGAGGTCTTTAAGCCTGTATTTTTTAGCACAAAGAGACACTGCTGAGATGATTTCCTGCTTCTTTCTCACTGATATTTGTTTAGATCTTCCCTCCTATGGACACACCTTGGTGTCTTCAAATGGAGTGGTACAGTGATGAGTCCTTACATGCTGAGATGAGTTAGCATTTTAGCACTGATGGTTCTCCAGCCACATAGCCTATGGGATTTTGAAAGGTTTTTGGATAAATGCCCCAGTTAAGGTCTGTGATGAACACAAGCATAAGAGATTTTGGTGGGTTTTTTTCTGCAACAAAAAAACACCCTGAATTGCCCCATTTGCAAATTTTAAAGGATGACTAAGTCTTAAAAAAGGACAGGAACTTGCTAACTGGGACTACGGAGTAAAGTGGGACATTAAACATCTTATTTGCTGATCATCTTTAAAACACAGGTTTAGACTCAAGCTTGATATAGCCATCACCTCTAATCTAACCCGGTTACACTCAGAATAAGGTCTTTTTATAGAAGAGGGAAGAGCATGAGATTAAAGATATTAGCTTTATGTTGGCAGTGTTTAAAGTTGTAGCATGATATCAGTCTGATATAAGATTTTTACATCCCCAAAATATGTTTCCACTACAACAGTTAGTGGTGTTTATTTTAAAAGATTTTCACAATGAACATAACAGGTAAGTTTCATGAACTTCATTTGCTTGATACCATATAATCAGCAATAATCTAAAACCACTGAAAACTCCCAAAGGCCTTTGTTAAAGGAACCATCCCAGTTCTAACTTCTGGGTATGCCAACAACAACACGTGCTAATAACAATACCTCATCCATTCACCATTTTGAATAGCTGCATTCAAATGAAATATGTTTAACTTCTACTAAGCAGGCACAAGTGTCACGCATGACTGTGCGCTTTGCTCAGCATGACGCTGTACATATTTAATCTGGAGTCTCAACATAGACAATGAATGCGTCTTTAAAATCGCATCTTGAAACATATTTTTATTCAGTGGCTTTAAACTCAGCTTGAGAGTTGTGTGGTCTTTGTTTTTACGTGGTCTCTGCCCTCATGTTTTTTATGTATTATTTTTGTAATAATATCTTTTTGAATTTTAACTTGTTTTGCTGTTTTGTGTGTTTTTTTTATTAGTCTTTTATTTTACAGCTGTCTTTCATTGTTTGGCGATATCTCTGCTTTATTCTCTTTAATTCAATTTTATTTCTGATTGTGGTCACTCTGCAGCACTTTGGTAAACTTCACTGTTTTTAAAATTGGGCTATATAAATGAAGTGGATTGGATTAATTGGAATGAAGGATTTAAGTAAAGGTAGTACTCAGGTAGGGGCAGCACTGACAGCATCCCTTCTGAAAGCCTCTTTGGAATAAAGCAAACAATCAGCAACATGGCTGATATTTATGTCTGCTGATGCAGGGAGTAGTCACCAACAGCAGCATCAGAAGCACAGTATTTGTATGAGGAAAGTATACAGACTCAGTGGTGGATAGAAGCGCTGTATGTGTGTGTGTTTGCCTCTGTGTGTATGTGAACTACGCATTGTGCCCTGCTTCCTAGTGCTCCTCTAAAGCCATATCTCATTGTACACTGACACAAATATTATGTTCTCTCTGGATTAATGTGAATGTTTCAAGGTGTTGTACAATTTGGAAATGTAGCGTAAAACAGAGCCACTGTCACTCTGTAAAAATATGTTTTACATTTTCCACAGCAAAGACTCAAAATTAGTGTTACATTACAAGAAAGCAGAATAAGGTTTATTTGTATAAAAATACCTTTATAGTTAAATGACAAAATTATCAACAAGATTTAATGTGTAGCTTTATCTTTAGGGGCAGCCAGAAAAAGCAAACTTAAATTCCTCACAGGAGCTTTAAAGGAACAATATGTAACTTTTCCAGCTTTAAATAGTCTTGTTGAGTAGAAACATAACTTTCAAGAAAAAAAGTGTCTGTTTCACATGTACAGAGTGCTATGGTCAACTTCTTACAGTGACAGGTACCCAATGGAAGTGGGCTGCCATTAACTCAAGAGACACATACCTCCAGCTCTGCACTGTTTGATTAAATGGTCGAAGCACTGATGATGTATTTAGTAACACACATCAGTTACTAAAACTACTATTTTAGGGATGAAATGTGACATATTTTTGCTCTAAATAACAAAAATATGGCTCAAAAAAACAAACCTTCCTGTCCTCTCCTCTCCTAGATCATCAACAGAAATCTCTCCTATAGCTTGGACATTTTTTTGTGAAGAAATTGAGCTCTGAAACTGCCTCAAAGACACACTAAACTGTCCTCCCAATGTCTCAAACTAGCCCATTGTTCTGTTTAAGGTCAATAACAGCCAAGAATAAAATCAGCAGCACTTACAGGTGATACAACAAAGCTGTCCATCATGTAAACAAGGCAGCATGAGAATCCTGACTCCTGTGATCGATGTCAACCTTTCTTATTGCTTCACAGAGAAATGCACAACGTCGCTGACACCAACTTTACCAGAGGGAACTGAAAGTGAGAAATAAGCCGGACCCTGAACACTCTCATAGCGACCAATTGTCACATTCATATGATCAGTTAGTTCCTGATGAACTGTGTGTAAATACACTCTACATGAGACAAACATACTCAGCATGCATTTCCTTCATTTGGGAGGTGTAAACATACAGTAACATACAGTGATAATTCCTCTTTTTGAGAGCCATTCATATGATATCTTTATTAAGGTTCTTCATCACAGTATTCAGAATACTCTGCTACTGAACATGTTTTTGAATAATTGTCCTCTTGTATGAGACTTAAAAGCTTCTATAAGGCATTTTAAGCTTTTCTGAGGACATCACACTTTTAAATTTGCATGTTTTGTTATGGCGGACCCTGAAGTTTCAATATTTTCTTAATCGGGTCAGGCACTCATGGATACTTAGAAAAAAAACAAACAAACCCTGCACTCACTCCTACCACAAAACAAACTTTAACCATAGTTAAGATGTGATCTTTAACCAAATGGTTTAGGATTTGTTGCAAAGAGAACTAAACCATTTGTGCAGCAAATTTAGACTTTTTTTCTGATTTGTTCATGATGGGATTTTTACAAAGTGATTGCACATATGACCCAAAACCAAAAGTGAAGTTAGAAGCCTGGTTTGTTCCTCTTTTAATTTGGCATTCTGGTTTAATTTGAGGAAGTGCTGAGGGAGAGAATGAAACCAGCAAGAGCATGTCTGAAATATCCAAGGCCACTGTGTCCCTGTTTGAGCGGCATGTTTGTTTGCTTTTAGTTTCCAAAAGTTTTGCGTAAAACACCAGAAACACTGAGATTTATCCAGAGTGACTCACATTTCATTAAACTATAACTTGATCCACAAGTTAGTTTTTGGCATAACAAAATCAATGTCATATTTTTATCTATCTGTTCCCTGTGTCAGAACTGAACTGGGAAAAACAGCGTTCAGTTTCACTGCCCCCTCAGCAGGGAACACTCTACAGAGCGAGTTGAAACTGACAGAACTTGTTTCACATGGAGGCTTTCACTGTGTCCTGATACATGAACAGGGTGAGACCACTTACCAGTACCTGTGTCTCTAAATTATTATTTATGTTTAAACTCCTGCATGTCACTTGCACCAACAAATACTTTTGTGTTGAACTTATATTGTCACCTTTCCATTATGCTGTTTCATAACCTGTGCTGGCCTCACCCTTGTAAAAGAGATCTTGATCTCAATGGCGTTTTATCTGGTAAAAGATTAAATGAAATAAATAAAAAACAATTTTATTTTGACACTGTCTCATACAACAGGTATGTATCAAATTCATGTTTGCATTTTTATTTGTCATTTTGTTTATTAGATTTGTCTTTGTGATGCTGATATATATTTTTACTCATGTTTTCTGATTTGTTGTTGCATTTCGTTATCTATTTCTCATTATGAATTTTTTTTAATTTTTTTGTTGATGTTTTGTTTGTGTTGCATTTCATATGCGCTGTGTTCTCTGATTTGTTGTTAAGCTTTTTTGATTGGTCAATTTGTTTCCTTATTTCTGAGGTTTTATTAATTTTCTGTTATTCTTTAATTTTCTGCTACTTTTTTCCTGGTCATATTTTTTTAATGTTTGTCATTGTATTTTCATTACACATTGTTGCATTTTATTATTTGTTCAGTGTTTTTGTTTTTTAACAAGTTTTCCAATGCAATGTGAGTTTTTTTTTTTTTTTTTAGCGGTTATGTTTTCCTTTGACATTGCGTTTTTCCTCACTTGTTTTATTAGTTTGTTTTGCATATTTTAACTTTTGTTTTAACTGTTGTTTTTGATATGTCTTTTTATGTGTTGAACATAATATATGTGGTTGTGATTACTGATTTGTTGTAAAATTTGTTTTACTATTTCTTATTGGGTTTTTCTATTTCTATTACTTTTTTTTTCATATGTTTCTTTTTTATATGATTTGTAGATGTTGTCCTTTTTGTACTTGTTGGGTTTGTTGATTGTCATTTGTGTTTTTGTCTGACTTGTTTTTTGTTGCATATCTTAATTTTGTGTTTTGTTTGTCTTTTTAATTTATTCTTTTTATTTGTCAATGTGTTTTTTTTATTCATCATCACATATTTCTATCCAATTTGGTTGTAAAATCAAATTATGATTTTTGATTTTCTCTCATATTTTTCTTTTTTCTTTCTTTTTGAGTTCATCTGTGTTTTCTGAATTGTTGCATTGTCTTACACCTCACTGTGCTTTAATTTTAGTTGTGGATTTTTTGTTTGTTGTTCTGTTTATAATTGAATTATTTTTTTTGTCATTGTGTTTTCTTTTATTTGTTGTGATTTGTTAAAACTATAAAGTAACCATATACTTTTGCAGATTATACATTTTTCTTGCTCTATAACCTTGTTTTGAAAACCCAAGTAATTTAACACGCCGTTTAGACGTGCAGATAGATGCAAAATAAATAAGTGAAACCAAAGGATGTTCTAATAGATGCTCCAAAGGGCCTCTTTTCAAATATAAATGTCATATCACAGGTATTTAGTCATGCAAAAGATGCCTAAGTATGACTTAACATGAAAAACACGGTGTTTTTTCTAAGTGTAGAGTCTAGAAATCTAAAAGAGGTCTTTCCTTAGTTGTAACTTCCCCAAACTTTGACCAGCTCCCCCCCGCAGATCATGATCTGCTGTGTCAGAGCTGGCTCCGGGGCTTGTTGTGCGCTCAAATATTTGCTCTGTCTCCATCTACTGGAAAGAAATGTTGGACTGACCAGTATCTAGGCTAGACTGAGTTCAGAGGCAGAGGGGAGACAACCAAAATATTGCTCAGCGAGGCCCAATTTAATCCGTCCTCCTCTCCGGATTTGGGCTCATATTTTCTGCCGATGGCCGTCTTATTAAAACGATGAGGGTTTGGTGGGTTTCTCCGCATTTCAGGTTTCCTTCTATTGTTGATTTCCCTCCCCACCTCAAACACTGACAGCAGCAGCATCCAGGAGCAGCCAGGAGCGGAGCCCTGCTGTCCCGTGGATTTATCGCGGCACCGAGGCGTGAGGCGCATGGAACATGGCTGCTATGAGGACTTTAACCGTGGCGGGGCTCTTTTTGGCTTTCTGCGCTTTGGGGCTCATAGCGATCGCGATCAGCACGGACAACTGGTACGAGACTGACGCGAGGAGGCACCGGGAGCGCTGCAAGAATTACTCCAACAAAAGGAACGACCCTGGGTACATCTACATCTCCAACAACAACCTCCCTCTGCGCATGTTACCGAGGGGGGCACATTTAGACAAGACGGGGGGATCCGGTGTCAACAGCGGCGAGGTGCTGCTGCGGGCTAAGCGGCACTTCTCGCCTCCTGCCCCGGCCATGGAGTCCCTCTGCAGTCGGCAGTACAACTCCACCATCACGGGACTGTGGAGAAAGTGCCATCGAGCGGGCTTTGACCTGGAGACTGAGGATTTAATCTTCAAAGGTTCGTTTATGTGGCCACATTCATGCGCTAATGTGCTCATTTTGGCGCTATCAGTGAGTAGTTCGTGCACGTATGCGCTATCCAAGGTGCTGATGCTGCGCACACAGCCTCCAGGCCTACGCAGTATCACACAGGAGTACAGTTACAACGCAGTCGACGCGCTGTGTTATTTTCTAGCTCTAAAGGGCAAGCCGTAGTAACAGATGCGTACAATACTCTACAATGGTGTGGGTGGATGAGTGAGTGAGTGGGTGGGTGGGTGGTGGTGAAGGGGGGTTGGGTTGCAAAAATTTTTTTTAGGGGAGGTGGGGGTAGCACTGTCTGTGGTATCCTCCTCATCTGATCTCTGCTTATGTGACATCCTCTTTGTTGTTTACATGCACAGGATTGGTTCCGCGCTGCACACCAATAAAATACTACTACTCATCATCAGCACTGCCCAGGAATCTGCCAATCAATCTGACGAAGACAATAAGGCAGGATGAGTGGCATGCGCTGCGTGAGTATACAAAAATGCCCCCCTCTTTTCCTTATAATCCAGCACCAGCAGGATTAGTGTGGAGAAATTTGGCACATTGCTCCTCGTTTCTCTCTCTCTGCAGACCTCCAGAGGATGACTGCCAGCTTCATCGGCATGGCTGTATCCATCATCCTGTTCGGTTGGATCATTGGCGTGCTGGGCTGCTGTAAAGAGCATGATCTGATGCAGTATGTCGCTGGACTCCTCTTCCTCATGGGAGGTAAGATGCACTTTTACATAAAGAACACTGCCGCACCTCACCACACGGGGGCAGTAGAGCGCTTTTAAAGGAGAGTGCTGGAATGATGCAGGAGGCTAAATGTGTTGTTGTCTGCAGGGGTGATTTTAGAGTTTGATTTTTACAGAGGAGCTTTTAGACCAATTTTGTGTGACATATAGGGAAGACCAGGAATGGTTGTAACACTTTTTTCTTCAGCCCCTGTAACTCCCACAATTTTCGGGCTAGAGTTGTTGAACTATTATGTGATGTGCCCACAATTCATAACCTTGTGCAGCAGCTGGATCTGCCTGATTCAATGTCTGTAAAAAGACAGATCCACTCCAGTTGTGAGTGGGCCAAAAGTGGCACAGCCCAATCAGCACGGCCCAAGCAACGTCCTTTAAAGCAAGAAGAGGTGTGAGCGACGAGCAAGATGACAGCAGGAAGTGACAGATTAGCACAGACGCTAACAGCTTCAGTAACAGTTTTATCAGATCTGGACCATATTTTTAACTTGACGCACCAGACAGACCATTCGAAATATTTCTGTTGTCCATCTGGGAGAGGGCCCATAGAAAGTGTTTGTTGAGGGCAGAACCTTTCAGAAGCATATCCGACAGGTGATTGGATGATTGTTCAGTCAATCAACAATTATTATGGTCAGATAATGTAGTAAGCGGGTGCTACTGCGTTACAGAATGTGAGCAACTTCATAAAACAAGCTCTTGTCAGAAAATGTTGGAACTGGAGCCAAAATATCCTTACTACAGAGAAGTTTGTAGTGGTTTTATTTGTTTTGAATTTAATAAAGAATTGCGGTCAAAATCTGATAAAGCTGCTACTGAAGCTGTTAGCACCTATGCTAATGTCTACAAGTGCAGTCACTTCCTGTTGCCGTCTTGTTCTATCTCCAACCTCCTCCGGCTCGAAAGGACTCTAATTGAGCTGTCCTGCTTTGGACTGGCCACAATCGTTGTAGATTGGAGCTTGGCACAGTGGATCAGCCTGATTACAGACACTGAATCAGGCTGATCCAGCTGCTGAGCAGTGTTACCACATTTCTTTATAAATAAAAAAAACAACACTGAAAATTTCTTACTAGAACAATATTTTCGCTCCACTTCTGTCATGTTTTGGTGATAGTTTGTTCAACTGTAGTGGTCTACATTTTGTATTTTGCACCCTGGCAGTAGCGCCCACCTACTACTTTCTAGTTGGCCTGTGATTGACAGAACGATCATCCAATCACCTGCCAGATATGCTTTTGAAAAGTAATTTTGTGCATTTAATTATGTCATTTAATTTTCATTAACTGAAACTCTTTGTAGTGTTAGAGATTTACTACTAAAAGCAGCATACTTGATTGTTTGGACCTTCGTATAATTCATAAACATAAACACTTTTATGAAAGAACCTACAACGTACCTAAGGTATTTTACTGCAATAAAACACAAACTCCACATTTCCACCACATCGCGTTTAATCACATTTTTGAGAAATTCTTCAGCGTGGCAATGTCAGTATGAAGAATAGCATCAAATATACACAAAACAAACAGAATCAAATAATATTTTCTCATGTAGGTATGCATTAATTGGGAAAATGAGCTGTATTGGAAATGACAGGACATTAACATACCTGCAAGGTTACAGAGGTCTACTATTTTTTTGTTGTGGTCTCTATCAGTGAAGCTAACTCTGCTCCCCAGCCACAGGCTCCATGTAACATATCTCCTCTTAACAGCTCTGAGGAAAAAACACCAAAAAGTACATTTGTCCAGTGTGGTGGAAATGACGGTGAGCCAGTGTGATAGATGATGTTTATAAGCGAAATGACTTCAAATACAATTTTATTTTTAAGATTTGTACTTTATTAACATGAGTATTTATGTGCATTTTAGATGAATTTTACCCAATGTCCCATTTTATATTTAAAATTAAGCAGGGTTGAATGTTTAAAATATGACCCCAGGACAAGGGTGCATAATATGAGCTGTCAAAAATATCTGCTTTTATTTAAAGGTCCCATGTCCTGGTGTGTTTGACTGTTTACATTATGTCTTGTGTGGTCTAGGCAAGAATTTGATTTAAGTTGAATATAAAATGAAAAAAAGTGTCTCTGTAGAGGATAAGATGCAGCTCCTTTTCCCTCCCTTTTGAAAATGTTCAGATCTGAGGGGGTGTGTAAGTGATAATAATGAGCTTTGCACTGATTGGCTGCCCAAACAATGTCTGATGGGAGGGGAGAGGAGGGGTCAAAGGCTGCAGAGTGGACTTTCAAACAGTCATGTCATCTGCCTCGCACACATGTAGGTGGAGGCTGTATAGCTGTTATAAAATAAATCCTAGGAAGTAAAGACAAAGCAGTTAAGGGGCATTTTCTTTAAAGAAGCAGAGTGCACTTCTTCATGAACTGAGAATTCAGTAAAAGTTGTCATGTTCTTCTGCTCTTTGAGCCCCTTCTAACAACACTGAAAACAAGGAAAATTGATTTTGTAGGACATGGGAGTTTTAATTACTGAACTTACTTAACAGTCAAACATTACTAAATGTTTGACTATTAAGTAAGTTAAGTAAGTTCATGAGTTTGAAAATGTAATTACATTACCCAAGATGCATTGAGTTTCATTCCAGTATGCTTTACAACATAATGTGAGTTGACAGTCATTGAGATGTGGTGCTAGTCTGTTATATACATGAGTGATTCTCCGAAGTAAAGATCTTCTGGTTTCCAGTCAACCGTTTATTTCACTGACTAGTTAGATTGTCAGAACATGTCTTCATGGCAACACAGTTGATGTGCTATAGTCTGCTGAACAGTCAAGTGGGACCTGCTACTTAATTCTGCTACTGTGTTTTTGTATAGAAATTCATGTTTTGTGCTGCTTACTTGTGATTGACCACAATAACTCTCTGGCTGTGGTCTATTCTGCCATGAAAACCTCTTCTTTATTTTTTGACTCTATCACTCACCTCCGTAATGGAATGAGCAGATTGAACAAGTCAAAGAGAGATCCACAGTCCCCTTTACCTGTCTTCACAGTTCACTTCTCTTTTAAGAGTGAGGACTTTGGTCAACAAAAACTGCACTTCAGAAGCTGAATCCACCTTACATGCTTGGTCCACACCAAATGAACTCTGGTTAGCACTTTGTGAAAGTTTGATTTGTGGTGGTGTGACAGCTCTGGCGAACACTGGTGCTGACCAAAGAAACAAACTCTGTTCTGTTTATAAAGGAGGGATGATTGTTTGCTTCTAATTGAACCAGAGTTCAACTTGCAGTGGATGTGAAAGCCTTTTAAACCAAACATGGACCAAACAATGGAGGCAAACCAAAAAGCAGTGCACTGCTTGGACAAATATCACAACAATATATGTAGCGTTAGTGGACAACATCAAGCAGAGTGCCGCTAACGTTAGCATTGCTAGCATGGCCAACCTCTGGTCTTCCTAACAGATTAATGCCTACAAGTTAGTGCTAAATGTGTTAGCACTAACTTGTAGGCCTCGAGAGTGCACGTGACTATCTTACACAACACTTAACGGGCTTTCGACAGCCTAATAAAGAGCTGTGTGAATGCTAACCAAACCACATTTAGATGTGAAGGCAACACAAATAGCAAGCCATCATTTGTGTTTTGTGGATACATTTTTCTTATTGAAGGGTAAAAAGTTTCCACACATTAACTTCCTGATGTGCAAATCAGGACATCCTATTGTTTTCTCTCTCATTATGTGAAATTTATCCATGAAACAGAAACACGTGTTTGCTGTTCAGTAAACACACCTTATGGAGTGCAGTTTTATTGAATCGTTCCTTTTAATCATGGAAGTCAGATTGTCCGAGTTGCAAATTAGATACATTCTTCAGGTATCCCGACTTCACCAGCTAGGAACCTGGATGCATTTAGCTGGGATGTGACATTATTCCTACCTCTCACGTCCGAATTCTGAGGTAAATGAAATGCTCCATCAGGTTAAACTAAAGTAAATAGTGAAGGTGGGCAGATGTGACTTTGGGAGACTCCCCATCTTTAATTCTCTTTGGTCTTGACTCATAGTCTGTTTTTCTGTTTAGGTTAAGATTCCTCTGGTGGCTGATTTTTACCTACTGTGCAATTAAAGAATGTGATATTAAAACAAGATTACTTGTGAACCCTCAGTCCTCTGAAACCATCCATGTAATGAACAAGAAATATTTTTCTACATGTGAGATTTTTATCAAACATGAGAGATGTGTAATCATATTTAATGATCGTCAGTGTATTACTGAAATGTATTTTAAATGTATTTTAATGCCTTTCTTATTACATCCAGGGTGCGAGGGGGGTTGGGGGACTTCCCACTTATGATTCCCTCCAATAATAAAATTCTGTCATACAGTCTGAGCACTTCTAGTTCATTTGAGCATCTGTGACACATTATCACAGAGGCAATGGATTTTTGATCCCCACCCTGACATGGAATTAGCTGTCATAATTTTGTGTTTTACTCATTAAACAGGTCATATCGAAGTCTGCATATTCAAGTTTCATATGCCCTTAGGTGTGATTTACATCTCTCCCCTGCACGATAGGGTACTTCTATGCACAAGACAACAAAGTCTGTGGCGTGGGGACTTCTCCCTCTCCTCCTGTGGACGGCACCAGTAGCTGCCTGACACAGCTGGTTTCTCTTCCCCCTTAATAGACCTACCTCTGATCAATCAGTCAATCAATCTTTATTTGTATAAGGCCAAATCACAACAAGAGTTATCTCGAGATAATTCACAAAAGAAAAGATCAATGCCACACTCTTCATTCATATTTTATTTTGTTTTATTATCATTATTTTTTTGTTTAAGAGATGTAGAAGGATAGAGAGGCAGGCAGAGGCAAAGGGACTAAAATGAGAATTAATGATAGCAATAAGTTTATGGATGCCCAGACCATAAATTTGTCTACATCACATTTTTTTTTCTGCTGAAAATGAATGTAATTCTTTTTCAAGAGAGTCCTCCCCTCTATATGGGTTTAAAGGTAGTTATTATGGTGTTATAATCAATAGCAACCATGAAAAGAAAGATTGTTCTGATATTAACATTAACAGCTGTAGTGATTATGAAGTGGAGAGGACTGAAGCTGTTGGTCATGGTTACGGTAATAAATGTGTCAACAATCATATATTTTAATTGACTGGTCATTCTGAAGTTAATATTAGTAACTCTATTGATAATGGATGGTGGCTAACAAAAGGCCAAATAATTGCAATTGTAGCAGCTGAAGCTGTGTAGGTCCACAGTAGCTGACCATCCACACCAAAGATCCAGGGCAGCCTACAAGACAAAAACCAGAGAAGAGTGCAGGAGTACAAAAAAAAAAAAAAAAATCTTTAGTTTAAGCTAATTGGCTCAGGGTGGCAAGTCCAGTGCAGAGCATAGACTGTAGAAAGACTGCAGAGCTGCTGACAATATTGTGCTGAACCGACCAATCATTACAGAGCATAATGGCCAACCACTCAAACCAGACTGGGCCCATTTGAGCATCACAGACAGAGAGACATTAGAGGAATCAGTTTGTGAAAATGGGCAGGATATCTGAGCATTAGCAATTATGAACACACTGCAGCAGTCATCAAAATTAACTCCAGTTAAGGCAAGATAGGATCGCTAAAAAATATAAAAAAAAGAAATGTGCAATTTTTTGATCAAACTGAAACAGAAATCGAATGTTTTACTTGTCAAGATATTTTATTTTAGGGGGGCTGAGATCAAATTTAGGTGTGCCTCAGCCCCCTTATTAATGCCTGAAATGTGCCGATGGTTGTCTTACTCTTTTTTTTTTGTTCTCTTTCAGGGACGTGCTGCATAATCTCCCTGTGCACATGTGTGGCTGGGATCAACTTTGAACTTTCACGCTACCCTCGCTACATGTTCGGGATACCTGAGGACATCAGTCACGGGTACGGCTGGTCCATGTTTTGTGCCTGGGGGGGACTGGGCCTTACATTGCTGGCAGGCTTCCTGTGCACACTCGCCCCCTCCCTGTACCCTCCTCACACCCCTGTGGTGCACAAGCCCAGGCAGGAGAACGGCTGCGTGTGACAGGCGTCCTCCACATTTAACGGACACCTGTCTCATCCTGAAACAGTGACGAGCCCTGTTGCAGTGACAGTTTGACCCAATGCAGGGACTCAGAGAGGAGAGGGGGAGCTGAGCACAGAGACGGAAAGGCACACTGGCTCTTGCTCACACGAAAATGAAAAAGAGGTGACATTTGACTGAAGGTGGTTTCAGTCCCTCTGGTGCTGTTTTCCGTCCCTCTCCATGAATGAACTGTTCAGTGTTAATGCTTGCTCTTCAAGAGGAGAATAGTCATCAAAAACATTTTCTTCCTGTAAAATCTGCTAGTTCAAGAGGAAAAAAAAGAGAAAAAGACAAACTGGCAGACGATCGATAGCACAAATCTCAAACCTGTCCTGAAGATCGAACCATGGATGTGTTCTGTCACGTTTCAAAGGGCAACTGTGTATCATTCTGTACCCATTTAAAACAAGATATGTACATGTACTTTTTGAATTGTATGTATGCAGATGCATTTGTGTTAATTCAAAGAAAAATAATGAGCATTCAGACCAAACTGTGTTCGAGGGAAATGTTTTGTTGTTCTTGAGGTCTTAACCCCATCGAAATATTTTTGAGAAATAAAACAGCCGTGCAAAACTATCCTCCTGCCTGCATGTGTCACACTGAACCAAACCGACTGCACATAAACTTCTTTGTGGTTGTCTTTAATTTTATGTTACAACACAAGTTCACTGTTGTGTCAGAAAGCACAGAGGCTCGCTCATTAAGTCTTAACTTTAATGGCTTTGTTCTCTAAACAACTTCTATTTTTGTGTTGTGCTTCAAGGAAACTGCTTTATTCAACCACTTCTGAACAACTAAATGGGGAAATACTGCACACTAAAAGCTTGGGTCACTGACCAAAACTATGAAACAAAACTGACAAAAATCAAACAGTCCAAATTTAACAGAACATAAAAAGTGAGGTCATGGTCAGCTATCGGTCACGCCTTCAATAAATATCCAGACAAGGACATGAAATCCAAATAATGACATCAGCAGCTCTCTGATGTTGTTACACCAGCACAAGTTTACAATTGTTTTATGATGGATTAATATCAGAAGTTCTTTTTCCATAGTCAAGGATTCTATTAACTCTGAGCTGTGATTACCGAACCACAACATTTTATGACAAATTAAATCTCTGACAGCTAATTCAGTCTCTTGCTTCACTCGTTACCTAAGCCTCTCTGCTCCTCTTTATCACCTCTTCAGTATTTCTCAAAAAATGATCTTTATAGTGTTGTTTCTTGCTGCTGCAGCCATGAATGCAGTCCTTATTTGCTAGTTAAAACCATATTGGCAACTGGAGACTACATTTGTCATGGCCATTATGCTTGAAACAATATACTGTACAAATGTATATCAGGAATGTCCAAACTATGGCCTGGGGGCCAAATGCAGCCCGCAGCTGTTTTCCAATTGTCCCTCAGCAAACTGCAGAATGGCACAATCAAATATGTCGGTGTAAGAACTGGAAGCTTTTGCGCTATCTGCTATCTTATACAGTACTGAACAAATTTGTCAGACCACCAGTCATAAAAACGAGAAAAAAATAAATATTTTAGCAATCACTTGAAATTGAAAGTGTTCTTGTTATGGGACAAATTTTTGAACAGGAATGTGAAACAATGTTTTTTTTGTGTGAAAAGATATATAGTGCTTTACAGATTTATTAGACTGCCTGTCACAAAAACGAGAAAACCGTTCAGCATCATGAAGTGCTTTGATGTGGACTCTTGAATTTTCAGTGAGCTCTTGATATTTTACCATTTTGAACAGAAATGAGGACTTTCAAACTGAAACTGGCTCACTGGGCTTCTCTGGGAAGTCAGAAATAAATCAAGCATAAAATTCAACCACTAAAACTGATTTTACTACTCAGAAATGCAAGTAAATAACTACAATTTTACATCTTAATCAAGACATAGTAATGTGCTTTAAAATTTTAATGTTTTTTTTTTATGTAAAACACTGAATTGGAAAAAAAAATTACATTCTAGCAATAAAAATATCAGTTTGGTTAAAGAGCTCTTATATGCTGGTGTATTAAAAGGCATTCTGTACTGTTTGTTCTTGTTTTGTGTCTGAATGTGGAGATGAGCTGTCACCTCTTTCTGATCCATTAAGCATTATTCCCGTCCTGACTAAGGAGGTGATCATGTGCTAACAAAGACCGACCAGGGCCCGCTGACCTAATTTGCCATAGCAAAGTCCATTACTTTGACAAAAAACAAAACAGAACAAAAACAGAAACATATTTTCAGGGCTATCTGGTGTCCTGGAAGCGTGCAGCATAGCGATGAGTCACTACATCTCATTTTGCCAAAATTTGGGCATATCCTGCTTTTTTTACTCTTTCATAAACTACAATGCTTCCCAGCAGTTTGATGCCTCTGGGTAGGTCTAAAGTTTTAAGGACGATCCTCGAAGCATGACTGAGGAATTTTCTACTCATACAGAAGCTGATAATGGGACAAAATAACCTTCCAACTATTATCACCAAAATGAAATCAGCTCTGCCTTGAGCCACAGAGGACATTTGTGCAAAGTTTGGCTAAAATCCTCGAACGCCCTCTTGAAAATGTCAGAACATAACACACTTGAAGTGAGGTTTAAGGGAGCTTTACTAAGATATCCCGTTCTCCGGCAAAGGATGGTCATGGGCCTCCAAGACCTCTACTTTCATCCTCGAACCCAAAAAGATGATCAGGTCATCTTAAAGTCAGCGTGGGCATTCATTTAAGTTATGAAGAAAATCCCTTAAGGCTTTGATGGGTTGTTGCATTCACAAGTAAGAAATGAGCATGAGGCTCCATCACATTGACCTTTGACTTTTACAACCCAGAAACTTACTATTTCATCCCTGGGTCAGAATGGACATTTTGTACAAAAATTGACAGATATCTCTTTCAGTATTCCATGAGATTTTACATTCAAAATCATAGGATGACCATCAGGCTTAGTGATCGATTGACCTATGACCTCCAAATATGTTTTTAATTCATCCTTGACTCAGAGTGGACATATGTGCAAATTTTGAAGAAAATTCCTCATGGCATGATAAAGTTATCATATTTATTGGCGACTGATGACATTGATATTTAAACTTTGAAATCCAGTATCTCATCAGTTATGCTTGAGTCAGAGTAGACATTTGTTCAAAAAAGTTTGACCAGTATACCTCTGAGAATCTAAAGATATGCCATTTACAAGCAGGGGATGGTCATGATGCTAATTCCCTTTGACCTCTTAGATCTATTGAGTTCATCCTTGGGTCAGAGTGGGCATTTGTGCAAAGTTTAATAGATATTTGAGTATTCCATGAAATTTTACATTCAGGAACATGGGATAATCATCAGGCTTAATGATCTGACCTTTTTCCTCAAAAATATTTTTAATTCATCCTTGCTTCTGAGAGGACATATTTGCAGGAGATGAGCATGGGGCTCCATGACATTGATCTTTAAAGTTTGATGTCAAGCAACTAATCAGTTATTCTTGAACTGCAGTGGAAATTTGCTCTAAAAGTTTGGCAAGCATCAGAGAATTCTTAAGATAAATCATTTACAAGCAACCTCCAAGATCTAATCAGTTTATCCTTGGGTCAGGGTGGCGATTTGTACAAAGTTTGACAAAACTTTCTCTGAGCATTCTTAAGATGTTACAACTGTTAGCAAAGAATGACTATAATGCTAAATGCCTGTTGACCTCTGATCTCCAAGATTTGATCAAATCATCTAAGGTCAGAGAGGGCATTTGTGCAACATTGAAAATAAGTCTAAAAGTTTTCTTGAGATATCACATTCACAAGCAAATGATAAGTATAGGGCTCCAAAACCTTCACCATCAACCTTTGAACATTCATGGATAAAATCCCTTAAAGCATAATTAAGTCAACATGTTCACTAGCAAGGGTTAGACATAAGGCTTCATGACTATGACCTTTGACTTTCAAAATCTGATCAGTTCCTCTATTGACTAGGGGGGACATTTGTGCAGCTTTGTAAAAATCCCTTTAAGTGCTCTTGAGATGTTGTGATCATTATCAAGGGATGAATATGAGTAGTATGACCTTGATCTTTGATTTTTGACCTTTAAAATCAATCAGTCTCTCCTTGAGTCAAAGTGGATATTAATATACCATTTTGGGGAATATTGCTCCAGTTTTTCTGATCTAATGTACTCACTACAAAGAGATGGACACAAGACTCCATGACCTTGACTTTTGACTTTCAAAAATTGCTCAATTTGTCCATGAGTCAGAGTGGACATACGTGTAACTTAAAGAAAAATCTTTCTTTAAGTGTTATAGGATTTTGCATTTATAATCAATAAACTGACATGAAGCTCCATGACGTTGGCCTTTAGCTTCTGACCTCCAGTATGTGGTCAGTTGTTGACGAGGTGAGTCAGTGAACATCTGTACAAAGACATTAAATCCAGACAATGAGATCATAAACCCTCTGATCTCATGGAAACAATACAAATTTACAATTGTTTTATGATGGATTGATATCAAATGTTCCTTTTTCCATAGACAAGAACATTCCAATAACTCTGAGCTGTAATTACTAAACCACAACTTTTATGACAAATTAAATCTCTCTGACAGCTAATTTACCCGCTTGCTTCACTCATTTTCTGATGTTTCTCTGCTCTTCAGTGTCTCATCTGTGTTGCTGTGTTTCCCAAATAACATTTATCATTACAGAATTGTTTTTTTGCAGCTTCTGTCATGAAAGAAATCCATGGTTTTTGGTTAACCCAAACTGGCAACTAGAGCCTGATTGTGCTCTGATATACTTAAAAATGATATACAGTGTACTCATAAAGTAAAGTAATGGTGAGCTGAAAGTATGCAGCACAGCAGTGAGTCACTACAGCTTATTTTACCATGCATAATTTGCTAAAAAAGGATTCCCCCCCTCTGTTACAACTAGAATGCTGCCCACTAGTTTTATGCCTCTGCATTCATGCGCACTTTTAAAGAAAACCCTCAGCGTGCTGGGAGAAATTAATTTCTCATACAGAAGGTCATGGTGCAAAATAACCCACATGATCTCTAAAATTACTTCAGTTCCCTTCAAGCAACAGAAGACATTTGTGAGAAGTTTGTGTAAATTTTCCCAAGGCGTTCTTTGAAGCTCCATAACTCTGACCTTTGACCCCTGCTCTCCAAGATTTAATCAGTTTAAAATTAAGGCAGCTTTGACATACATGCAAATCCTGAAAGAAATCTCTCGAAGCGCTGTTGAGATATCACATTCACTGGCAAAGGATGGCTCCATGACTTTGACCTTTGATCCCTGTACCAAAAACTATGATCACTTATATTCGAGCCAGTGTGGGCATTCATTCAAATACTTCAAGGTGTTATTGGGTTATTGAATTCACTAGCTTTATGATTTGACTTGTTGACTTTTGCAATCCAATATCTGCTCAGTTCATCTTTGAGTCACAGCAGACATGCATGCAAAGTTTGAAAATTCCCCTCGGAGAATTCTAACGATATAACATTAGCAAGTAAGGCATGACCATAAGGCCAAATGACCTCTGATCTATGACCTCCACGATATCATTAGTTCACCTTTGAGTCAAAATGGAGATTTGTGAAAAAGTTTGAAGAAAATTGCTTAAGGGTTACTAAAGCTGCATTACCGCACTGACTTCTTGGTCAGTTTTTGCCAACATATAAGAAAATTGACCTCAAATGATCCCACTTCAAAAATACTGAAGTGTCCCTTTAAGAGCTCACAGCACAGTCTGCTCAGTACCAACTGAGTGATTACTAAAATCATAAAATAACTCTCACATTAATTGAGCACATACAGGGCATTTCTGAACCACTGCAGTCTTAAAAGATTCTGCCCAGTCAAGCAGAAACAGAGTGACCTACCTACGTTCAGACAGGATGTGATGAATACATGAATAACTAGTTAGATGTTCATGGGAAATACAAATAACTGAGTCTGTGATTCAGTGTTAAGTGAAATGCTTGGGTCACCATTCTAACATGCTGAGAGAGCTTTAAGGTAGACAGTTTAACCTCACTCTGGCACTTTTTAAGGAGTGATTGGTCTCTAACTGCTTCAGTGAAAAGACAAAGTATTACATCGTCTGCAAGAACTGAAACTAATCCAGAGTTAGCAGTAGCTGCAGCCAAGCTTGGAAAAGGAACAAAACAGAGGGCCAAGTAGCAACTGTTTAGTTACTCCACAAAGGATACTTTGTGACTTTGAAAGCTTTTTCCTATGAAAATGTCCTCCGAGGCAGGGAAAATTTCACAATCAGGAAGCTAGCTAGTGTCACCAGTGAATTCAAGAGTTAAACTTGCATTTCAATCAACCTTTTATTTTTTTTAGGGCCAGTTCATAACAAGTGTTATCTAAAGGCACTTTAAAATAGATCATCTTTATTGAATAGATAAATAGATATGCATGATGCATGTATGTGTATATACAAATATATATACATTTTTGTATATACACATACATGCAACCAGAGATGTATCCATCCAGTCGAAGACAAAGGGACTAAAAAAAGAATTTATGAGAAGGACAAACCCATAGATGCCCAGATCATAAATCTGTCCTCATCACATTTGTCTTTGCTGAATATAGACATTTGTTCATTTTAATAGACAGCTGAGATGATAAAAAGCTAACCTGTATGTTTGATATTCTGGCTGTGTGTGGCCAAGTTTGTAGGCGTAAAAACATGTTATTAGAAAGTTTGTAATAATTTAAATGTGATGAAATTCATTATTTTTATTTATTGTAAATAACTTTTGCAACCTCCCTCAAGTACCACAGGAGGGTGTCAGCAGCCTTCACTGTAGGAAGCATTGTGTTAGCTGGTTAAACAAGTACATCCTGAGATAAAAGCCATCGGGTTCGTAATTGCGTGACATGACCTCAGTAGAGTGACAGTGCAGCATTGTGAAGTAGGGCACAACACTGCAAACAAAGAGCAACAATGGAGGACCTCCAGCACTCCAGTACTCTATGGCACCATGTTGCGTACAACCATTCTTTAATGCAAAAGCAGTGTTTAAGTCACTCACTCTGAGTCCAGGGGTTATATAAAACAGTGATGGGGACTAATGTCACTACAAATAACATCTTGAGTAGCTTAATTACATATTCCAGCAGCTCTGTGGTAGGGTCACTGTGCCCTAAAGCAAGTAGCTTTTCAGTAGCTTAGTTATTTTATTGATCAAGCAGTGCAGTAGCGTCTAAACAAGCTACACGTTTTCCTCATCAGAAAAAGTCAGCAGCAGCAGAGCTCTCTGTCACAGTCCAAAACACTTTTAAGGATGAGTAAATGACGTCAGTAGTGGCACAGCTGTCTAATCCTTTATTCCTTCAGTGTCCTTCCCGCAGCTGAACTCGTGAGTTGAAGGAGAGCAGGGACATGCAAGCAGGGGATTCACGAAATTAATCACAACACAAATATGTATTAAGTTTACCATTTACAATTACCAGTGCAATCTGTAAAGGTCAGGGGTCAATCGCTCAGTCACTAACCTCTGAGCATAAAGAAGAGGAGCGCAATTCATGAGGAAACACTGAAGAAGCTGATTTGAGATGTAGGGGAGACAAGAACAAGGTGAACCAATAAGGTAAGATAAGCACCTTCATGTCTATTATAAGGCAACTTTGTGAGCTTGTTTTGTGTTTATTTGACAGTGTATGGACTTTTTATCCGATTGTTTCGAAACATGAGTTCAGCTGTTTATTTCAGCAGGCCTTTATTAAGTGACAAACATATTAGGCCTGACTCATTGAGGCAATTAAGCAGCTGTTTAATTACTTTCTTAGTAATAATGTTGATTTTTGTATCTGATTCAAAATATTTTTTTCAAAATGGATGTAAGTAATTACATAAGTAAATGAAGTCTATTAGTACAGAACCCGCAGGTATAGATGGTACAACAAACACAACTGCCCAACAAATATGCAGAAAAGCATTAGTTGAATATAATAGTGGTGTAAAAATAGAGATGCTGATTTTTTTCATGAGTAACCAGTAACTTAGCTTACTACATTTTACAAGTAGCTTGCCCATCACTGGATATAAACATGGCGAAGTATGGGTTTTATTTTTAGATGCTGTTGCACAGGAAGTAACGATTCTTGTGACCAATCAAAAGACTGAAAGTGCGATGGCACAGTTCAGTTATTTGGACACCTTTTCTTCTCATATGAGAGTGGAAACGCCTGTAATTGCGTACAGTACTGAGCTGAACTGAACCAGACCTGAAGTTTACAGGCCGGGGGGTTGCAACTAAGTGTGTTATGGTAGTTTGTAAGGAGGCTTAAGACCTCCTCCTCCATTTTGTATGTCCCTTCAGTTGACTGACAGTTGATTTGAGGCAGCATTGTCAGTATGGTGACCACCTCATGTTGGACTCAATGCCACTGTGTAACCAGATGGTTGATGTTCTATGCATATATATCTCGTAAATATTGATTCTGATATTGTTGAGAGGTGATTTGAATTTGTTAAATGAGCCAAAAGGTCACCCCAAGCTTTCCTGCACCATTGTAATTAATTCCCTTGATATTCCCTTTGTGTATTACATAGATATCAGTTGTTTATGATTTTAAATGGGTAAATGGCATCAGAAACTGCTGTTAAGTCAACAACGCTTTGAGAGATTTCCTTCAGGATTTGCATTAAAGTCCAAGCTGCCTCTATAATAAACTGATGCATTTTGGAGATCAGAAGCCAAAGGTCAAAGTTATGGAGCCTTGAGTGTGTTATTTCCTAAAAAAAAAAATGTGACATTTGAGGGATGCTTAGAGAGAATTTTCACAAACTTTGCACAAATGCCTTCTGTGGCTTGAGGGTATAATGATTTAATTTTGGAGATCACATGGGCTATTTTACTCCATGATCTTCAGAATGTGAAATTGATTTCTCCAGAGTGCTTTGAGGATTTTCCTTAAATATTTGTACTATTGCAGAGACGTAAAACTAGCAGGCAGCACTGTAGTTTGTAACAGAGTAAGAAAAAAGGCATTTGTTCAAATATTGTACAGTGAAATAAGATGTAGTGACTCACTGCTGTGTACAAAACACCTTACTACTGTTGACACACAATATATTGTTTTAAAGTATCATCGACATATCCTAAAACATTTAGTTTTTTAGTTGCAAATATAGTTTAAACCAGCTACATAATTCCTCAAACATTTTTTGATGGAAAGATATTCGCTCCTCTCTGACAGGTTTTGGTGAGGGTTTGCTGTAGGGATTTTCTTATGTTTTGAACTAATCTCTGACACAGCAGTGCCCGCCTACTTCATCTGATTTTGTGGTGCAGGAATGAGTCCAAAAATGCAGATGTGAGTTAGCATTGAGCACTTTCTGGTTCCAAAGACAGAAAAAATATATTTTTTAGAATACTGGTTTCAGATAAATGCCTGCAACAAGATATGTGATAAGCAAATTCAAATGAAATGTCAATGTTTAATCTAAATCATATAATATTGACTTCTGTGGAATTTTAAAGCATTCTTGAGCAGTTAAAAAGGCAGTTGCCAACAAACTGCTAACAAGCACTACAAAAATGGCCAGGGACCCTAATACAAGCCTTTCTCTGGTTGTTTTTTTAACAAATGTCTGTGCAGGTTCTCAGTCATCCAGGTCATGGTCATCCAACACTGATCAAAGTGGCAACTGGACTGGTTCAGATTCTTGAAGACATTTCATCTCTTCTCCTTCTTCAGTTCTGAGATTTGACTTGGAAGGAGCAGGAAAATAAAGCTTAAGTAGACCTTAGTAGTCTGGGTGGTCACCTGAGAGTTGCTGGCAGAGTCAGTGAACTAGATTCCCCCTGTAGATGTGACTGGTAGGTGTTTCCTGGGTTTTTTGGGTCACATGCTCTCCGGTCCTTTGTTCTCTGGTGGAGTTGTTGTGTGGATTGTTTTTTAATAAATAATTATTCCTATACTATTACCATAGCCATGAGGACCAACTTCATCAAGTCATTGGACTCCAAGGGAATTCTCAAACAAGAGATCACAACAAGAGGTTATACATAGGAAATATCGTAACTACTTCTAAGTTGTACTGTCATGCTGTAGTTCAACAGAAGCTTTAAAATAGCTTTCACTCTTGACGATAACTTTTAAGCTTAAAAAATTGTAATAAGTAGGTTTGTTTGTTGAGATCATCACAAAGAACAGAACATGTAAGTTTCATAAATTTTGGTTGCTACAGAGCTTATTATCAACAATGACTCAAAACACAGTGAACACTCCCATTGGCTTTTAGGTCCTGTCCACACAGAGACGAAAATGTTTTCGTTTTCAAAATGTTGGCCACAGAAAAACACTGAAAATGCTGTAGTATATCTACCAGGCCTGTTAGTGGTGCTGTAACGCTGCTGCAGACACACACCAAAACTAGAGGATTAGACATGGAGTATGAGCTTAAAACATGAGACACGTTGAAAAACAATGGCCTATTCTGTTTTTCGTGTCCTCATGCTGTTCACGGTGGTTGAAGGGGAGCAGAAGATTTTGCTATTAAGGCCAGAACAAGCTCAGTAGCTTCTGCAGCACAGACACGACACTGTATTCCACCATTGTTTCTGTTGTTATCAGGGTTTGCACATGCGGTTTAAGGCCATGACATCATCCTTTCTGAAAATATGCTTATCTGTTGTACACACGGAAACGCAAGGCCAATGTTTTGACTGATCCACTCAGGAACCCAGAGCGCCATACCCATGAGTACAAAATGCCTTTATGATTAAAAAATTGTGCGTTGCTAAATTTTATGTTGGCTTACAAAAAAATGTCATCCCTGTGATTGACAGATCGATTGTCCAGTCGCGGTCCTGATGTAAAGGCTCTGCCCTCCCAAAACACCTCCTATGAGCTATTGCCCAGATGGCCACTTGAGCTGCGTATATCCGGAATAGTTCATATTGAACTGTCCATATGGCGTGTCAGGTTGAAAATGGTCAGCACAAACTCAACTTAGCCTTTGGCTGTCCGACACCATGGTGATTAATTCTGCCAAACTTTGACATATTGGATTCATTTTTTAATATTTGGTCTATGCCTTTGCCAACTCCAACTTCCTTTACATATGAAGAGTTATTTAAGTTCATCTCCTTTCAAGGTCTTTCACAGACAAACATGTGGCTGAAGGGTGTTAAAACTATCAGCAGTGGTAGTTTTTACACACAGGGCTTTTTATTGAAGTGAAATTGGCAGAAGGAGTAGCAGTTGTAGTATTCAAATTGCTCTCATCTGTCTAATAATAACAGCACAGAGGCATGTGGCCTCAAGGCCTTTGGCTGTGCTCAGAGAGGGATCAGTGTGATCTCAGGTCAACATTCCTGACCTTCTCTTTGTTTGTCCTTAAAATATGTCCATGAGAAGAAGACCAAAAAAAGCCTTCCTCCCTCTGCGACCTGAAACCATAGAAAACACACTTCCCTATAGGTGGAATTAATGCTCAGAGCCAAAAAAGACAAATTAAGGAGGATGTCTGGTTTTGCTTTGAGAGGTTTCCTGACCTGCTCTGCTTTTACTGACACACGTGGAAATTTTAACCAAATCTTTTAATCAAATCTGTGGGGCTCTGCTCGTGTGCCCCCTGAAAATTAAACACCATACAGACGTGTAGGGTTTCTACGCATATGGGGTTTCTGTCAGGGTCGGCCCGTGTTGTTCTGAGCTATACAGAGCTGTTTTCAAAAAGGGGTCCCTCAGGGGAAGCCGGACTGTGAGGGAAACCAGACAGAGGAAATCACACCCAGTTGCGCCCATGGAAGCACATCTGGCTCACTCACATCTACAGAGACATTATCTGTAGAAAGAATGGGCACATTTATAGCTGTTATACTGTGTGGTTGTTGCAGACATTGGCTGTAACAGGATAATTTTAAATGCTGGTTAAAGATGGAAAACACACAGATTGTACCAGAGGCTTTCTGGGTATTAAATCCAAAGGAGAGTAAATTCAAACAGCCTGAGTGAAGATAAGAACTAATGCTTTACAGGAATTTTAAACAAATTTTCCCACATAAACAATGTCTGAAATAAGATGTTTGCTATCATAACAGCAGAAAGACCAAACTGTGCTCCTTCCAGGGATTCACACAAGATGGTCTTTGTGTCGTACTCTATTTGTATCCTCGTGATCACTCAAAACAACTTGGAATTTCAAAAAAAACAAGGCAAAATCATCAAAAGTTTTCATAGATCTTGACAGACAAAGGAGCAGATAATGATGACAGTGGCTGCCCCCGGGGCAAACATATTTCATAGCGCAGATGATGACTTCCAGATGGGAGTGGGAGGCAGCAACAAACCTCAGACGCCAATTAAGAAGGACCGCTCAATGGGATGGTTGGTTCCACTACTTGTAGTACAGATGTCAAACTTGGTGATGTAAGGTGGGGACCGCAAGGAAAAGAGGGAGGAGAGTCTATTTTTAAAACTGGACACATGACATAAACATGTAGGTTTAAAAGCGTTTTTTAAAACTTCAAAATTAAAAAGACGAAGAGCTTTCTGCATCACGTAACTGACTTTGTGCAAGTTTGTGAGCAGAAATGGTTTTAAGGTTGTCAAAAACATGATACTTAAATACATGACACTTTAAAATCCAAACCCCATTTCCAATGAAGTCGGGACATTGCGTAAAACATACATAAAAACAGACAGATGTTTGTAAATCCTTTTCAACCTACATGCAACTGAATACACTACAAAGACAAGATCCATCCATTATCTATACTGCTTATCCCTTTTGGGGTCGCAGGGTCAGGAGCCTATCCCAGCAGACATGAGCATGTTTTTGGTCTGTGGGAGGAAGCCAGAGTGTCCCAAGAGAGCCATTGCATGCACGGGGACAACATGCAACTCCACACAAAGAGGCCCTGACCAACACAAGGACTGAACCAGCAACCTTCTTGCTGTGAGGCACGTGCACTTCCCGCTGCGCCACCATGCCACATAAAGACAAGATATTTAATGTCAATACAGATTTTTTGGGGGACAAGTATTCACTCATTTTGGTTTTTTTTTCTTCAACACATCCCCCCAAAAATTTGTAAAATAGATGATTGTTCGCTAAAATTTGATCTCCCCTGAGTGATGAACTGATGGAAAACTGACATAAAAACAGTGAATGACTGTGAGTGTAAATGAGTTGGTGCGACCTGTGGTGTAAAAGTGCTTTAAGTAGTCAGAGACACTTTTAAATTTCAATTGAAGCTCAAGCCAATTTACAGTTTACCATAAAAGGGTGCTCACATGATGTGCATTTATGCTTGAACACAACACAGAGTGTCTTTCAGCCAAATTGGGCCCTAAGGTTTTATTTTACAAAATCCAAGATTCCACTTGAACTATAAAAATGTTACAAAATACAATATGTTTGTTTTTTTATTTGATCTTATAACATAAGTTAAGGTAAAGGGACAAACTTCATGTGATTTAGCCGTTTAACTATACAGTGCTTGAGGAAACAATGGTATGTTGTTTGGCTGCTTGTATGCACCAACAGAACAAAATTCGCCTCCTTTCGCATGGCATACACTGCGTAATTCAAGGTAATTTGACCTGCTTTTTAACTTAATTTGACTGGTTTTGAAATCAGGGGAGATCCAGCAAGACCATTTATTGTTTGTCATTCAGTGTACAGAGAATGGACCACATAACTGGGGATGCAGGGTTTTTTTTGTCTGTATATTTTTCTAACTTTGATATTCTGGTTGTATGACCAGAATCACTCACACAGAGTGGATATACCAGTCTCTTTTTTTTAATTTTGTGGTTGTCAGACAGTGTCCAAAATCACCGTGGTAACAGCAAACACGTTTGTGTGATGTGTCTTTCTGTCATATAAGAAAATAGATGACAGAGCAGGCAAATATCTGCACAGCTCCAGCTGAAAGAAAATATTTTTCATGAATTAGCTGCTAGCTGGGGGGCATCAGTGGCTCAGTCTGATTGTGCATTCTATCAGTCATCAAAAGGTTGCAGGTTCAAGCCCACTTCTGGCTGTGTTGGTGGTGTGTAAATGAATATAAGAGGGATAAATATGGTTTGACTAATGTGAAAGACAACAAACTGAAACTCTGATCCATCAGTGAGTGAATGTGAGAGGGAATGGGTTGATGTGACCTGCAGTGCAAACTGCTATGCGTGGTCAGAAAGACTAGAAAAAAAAAGCTATGTAAGCTCAAGTCCATTTACCAATTGCGTTTGCTGGTGATGCCGTGTGTGTCTTAGTAAAACCTCTTTGTCTCAGTTTGTATCTGAACCAGGCCAAAGATACAGCGGAGATAGCCTTAAGGTAGACAGGTATGCAAACACATTAAAGTTCATTACTTTTCAACCCTATGAGCACAGCAGCTGTGTGTGTTGGTTGTGAATCAAGTCAGTTGTGAGTTGAGGGGGATCAACATCATCATCACCATCAGCTTGAAATCACAGTGTATGCTGGCACCGGGCTTTACTGTGAGAAAAAGGCACAGACTGAGAGCCATTTACACAAACACCTCTATTTCCTGCATCGTTGTTTTGTTTGGATGTCACTGCAGTTTCACAAAGTAGCACTACGATGAAGCTGCCTTAAATAGGCATTATCAGAGGTTTCACTGTAATAAAAAACAAAGCACCTGGTACAAAAAACTAGTGGAGTTGAGCAGAGTTGAGAAGTACCACGTGGAAAAGCACGATTAAAGATTTTCTGATGAAATACCTCATCCAGCTTTCTTTTAACAGTCAAACGATTCACTTAGCGCAAATATTTGCTGTGGAAAACATTTTTAAAAATTCTGCCGTGTGATATTAACTCTGACACCAACCCTATGACAGCATCTGCAGGGGTGGTATCCAATCTGGGGTTAGCTATGAGGTGACATGAGGTTTACACGTATGAACTAAAACAATAACACACTTACGGTACCAACACATGTTAAGGGCCACTCTGTCTGAATTTTATCAATAAAACACTTAATACTGATGTGCACACTTGACAGCATTATGTCATTTTCCTTCTTGTGGATCCTATGAGAGCTTGACTCCTTTTATCAGAACTAAGAGGGTTGCAAAGAAAAAAGGTTGAGATCCACTTGTTTAAGGTAAGAAAAAAAAAACTAAGAAGTGATTAATGTTGTTGTTGACAGTCTTGTGTGCTTTTGTGGGTCACAAAATGGCTTTAGTATTTCTTTTAGCTGAAAGGTCCTCACAGGAGCTTTAAAAACTGTCAATAACTCAACACTTTCACTTTGGACCTTCATTTTTGTTGGCATGATATTAAAGCGGGTATTGTTGAATTTTTCATAGTGTTTAAATCAAGTATTGTAACAGCCTTCTCATAAGCAAAGTGAACCAATCAAATATTTGATGAGTATCCAACATTTATTTGATCAGTAAATACTTAAATCTGTATAAACACCATAATTTACACTATACAGACAGAAAGCAGCTCTTTTCTTGAGGCAGAGAACATTTTCTTGGAGGTCTTTTTCTTACCCTCCCCCGAGTAAAAGTCTTCTTCAGAGGTGGCAGAGGCTCCACGCAGACATAATTCATGTTCACATTTCCTTTTTCCCTCCTGACTCAGAGGAATGTGCTGCTGTTTTCTCTTTAATGACACATTCAACATGCTTAGGAGGGATATTCATAAACCACAGCGAACTTTCCACTTGTTTGATGAACCACAGCATCCAGGCAGCTTTACACAAAGGTGGCAACTGCCTCGAGGTCCAAGGGGCCCTTAGGATAAGCCCAAATTAATTTCAAGGATTAATACTCCTGAAAGCTGTCTGAATTACACAAATGTGTTGGCAACATTTGGAAAAGCTGGTAGAGCTGTTCCCACAGGTTAATGTCTGGAGATTTGCTTGCAATTTTGGTGCTGGAAATGATGTTTTTTATGATTACTTAGCTTTTTCCTCAATTATTTCATTTTAATACGATGTTGGCAACCTATTTTTACCCAAAACCTTTATTATATATACATTTATATATTTTACAACTAACACATCTCTCTCTCTCTCTTTCTGGACACAATATTACCAGCAAAATTTTGTTTATTCTTTTAATTGTGAAATATGTTGGCAACATCTGGCTCAGTGAGTGGTAACGTTGAGAATCCCTTTGCAAGTTTTGCTCACTTTTCCAAACATTTGACAGATTAATTTAGCAACTTTGACAGTGTCAGGAGAATTGCTAGTTATTCTAATAGATGAAACATGGTTACTTCTGCCAAGGAGGTTATGTTTTTCCACGTTTGACTGATTTTTCTGGGAATACTGATCATCTTCAAGGAAGAAGGTACTAGATTTTGGAGGTGATCTGAATCATCTCCGAAATCTTGGTGATTCAGCTTTTGGCACTTTCACAAATATCTTTGGATTTTTATTTAAAAAAAAAAGGGGGGGGGGGGGGGGGGGTTTGGCCCATTTTTGGGAGGGTGCGGCCCACAGGTTTCTGATGTGTTGCTCATTCCACAAAAACAGGGTCCTGTTAAGTTGAACCTTGTTGTAAAGGTGACTAATCAGGCTTTCCACCAACATAAAATACAATACTAACTTGAATCATTAAAGGGGAAAAATATTCAACTGAAATGATGTTTCCAAACTTTTTTGAGAAATATATAAGGCAAGCAATTCTTATGACACTGTCTATATGGTACAAAAAGTTGCCTGTTTTTGACATAGTGGGTAAAATTAGCAAGAGGCAAAGGTTTCCCTCATTCCTCACTGTTTTTGCCCACATGTCCTAACAATTTTCAGCTTGGATGGTGCTCACTCATGTTGGCGAAAAACACCAGTCACTAAGTTTTTGTTTTCCAAAAGCCCCTCAGAAAAGCCTCATATTGCCGCCGGCCCAGGGCTTCCGAATGACTACAAACCGCCCCTGCTTAAACCACAATAAACTTTCCAGTCTTTAAATCAACCGGAGGGTCTCAAAAACACACAAACACACACACACGGAGCTGTTAGGAGCCCACATGTAGGTACTCAGTCTTCAGGCGGCTCAGTCTACTCCCATGACTGCGGATGATCAGAGACAGCAGCTCGTGTCTGTCCTTCAGCCCGGTGGAGATGTCCGTGGTCCCCCTCAGCATGTTTCTGATGTCGCTGACCTGCTTCATCACGTATCCGTTCAGCTGCTGCTCCTCTCTCAGCTCCGTCTCCTGGCTCTGCTTAAACTTCACCTCCAGCTCCAGCAGAGACTTGTCCACGCTGGAGAAAGCCTCGCTGATCTGAGAGATCTCCCTTTGGAGGAACTTTCCGTAGCTGTCCTCTCCGTCCAGGTCGTGCGCCACGGTGCGGCCGATGCCCTCCAGCAGCCGCGCCGCGTCCTCCGCCTGCAGCTTTGAGATGATGAAGTCGTCCCGCACCATCGAGTCCCGCTCCTCCCAGGCCCCGCACGGATACACGTCCGAGAATTTGAACAGCATCTGGCACTCCTCCGGGTCCACGTTCTCCTCGTAATCCCCGTCCGGGACGAAGAAGTGATGGAAGGTGCCGTTGGAGATCTCCGGCTGGAGGGGCCCGTCATAGACCGCCGGGCAGAGCGGCACACAGTAGAGGAAGAAGAGCAGCAGAGGGACCGGCTCCATCATGAAGCTCCTCTCTCTCTCTTTGACGAGCTGAGTCTGGACTGGCAGCTGGATCAGGCTCATAGTTTTCATCCTGGATCAGGTTACACAGTCCCCCGTCAGCTAAAAGGCGCAGACCGCCTGCGTGAATCAGAGGGGCCCCTGGTGGCCCCTGGGTGCTCAAACCACACTGTGTTTATGCAAAGTCACGTGGCTGCTGTCCAACAAAAGTCTCTTGAAACTGCCAAGCTCAAGCTGCAAAGTACATTGACCACATCATTCTGAGGATCCACTGCTTAACCTCAGCTTTGAAAATCATCTTAATAATGTTTATTAACAGGGGCCATTTAGTCTTTCTGAGGTCCCAGTGAGCAACATGAGGCCCTTTTTCATTTTGCTGAAGGCACTAAGCTCATAAGATAAATATTTAGAAGCATCTCTTTTAATTTAACAAAGACATGACAGTGTAACTAAATGATAGACTAAATGTGAAGACCTCACTCATCACTCTTATGTGAGTAACAAACTGAGTCGACCCAGGTCATTAGTTCAGTATGTCTGAAGTCAAAAGTAGGGAGGACCAGGGCTGGTTGTCACCTTTTCACTCTTATGTTCATAACTCATGATTAATGATAAATACACTTAACAAAGATCATTTCTCAATAAGACAGAGGCTTGAGATCTTAAGGTGAATAACAAACTCCAGCACAGGGTTGGTTTTCATTGTGGACTGAATTCCTCAGTACTTAACAATGGGGTTTTTGGAAAATGTGTGAAATATGGTGCTTGGGAGATTAATTAGACTACCTGTGATAAAAGGAGAAAACCATCCAGCATCATTAAGTGCTTTTTAATGTAGACATTTTTTTTTTCATTAAGCTCTTATTTTGAACAGGAATGAGGATTTTAACTAAAGCCAGCTCACTGGGCTTCTCTGAGAAGGTAGAAATCAGTCAAGCACAACATTCAACCACGTTTTCTGTTCAGGAATGCAAGTAAAGAACTATAATTTGACAGCTTAATCATGAAATTATAATGTGCTTTTCTGTTTTTCTGGGTCTTTTTTGGAAACAGTAAATTTGAAGTAATCAGTGCAGTTGTTGCATAAACCTCACACTGGGTGTTGGTCTTACAAATTTTGTTAAGTGCTGTTTAACTTCCTTATGTTTGACCAAGAGACACAAATAAGTTCTAAATCAATAACCGCTACATCATCATCATTGCACCTTGTGTTTTTTTTTCTTTCACTGTGTGAGTTTTCATTTGTGCTCTACCTGAATGGGTGATGAGTGACAACCATCCTTCACAACTCTTCACAAAATCTTTAAGCTACTACATTAAAGGTTAGGTTCAGTTTTTTAACACCTGGACCTTTTTTTTAGGATTAAATACGCTTGTAGACTCACCCAGACAATTTTGGCGGAGCTCAGAGCTGTTTTCGAACAATTTAGATCCATCTGACGGATGGATTTTTCTCATGCCATAGTAGCAGACGGGTCCAGTAATCGAAGCCCCTAAATTAGACATTATCTGCTGCGAAACTCACTCCTCCTCTGTTGCCATTGCCGTGCAATGTCCACAACAACACCAACAGTTAGCCCCCATTCGTGGATGTGCAGTGGTTGCTTGTTCTCTGGCCAGCTGTTCGGCTCTTTCCCTCTGCATCCTCCTTTCAAATAGCTCCTTGTCAGTATATTGTGGCTCAAAACGATACGGGCATCCATTATACTCAAAGTCGTCGTCAGACACTTCTACATCGGATAAATATTCCGCCATGTTGCACAAAAATAGCCGTGTAGCCGTGTAGCCTAGCAACAAATAGCGGCTCTACTCAGCTGCGTTCTTGCACCGCATGTCTATGACGTCACCAAAAGTTACCCATCCTTGTAAAGCCCCGGATGACCATAACAACGAAGTTGAGCTGACATGGTGATAACACTGGCCATTCATTTATAAAATGTAGCTGAAATGAGCGAGTTTCGCAGCAGATAATGTCTAATTTAGGGGCTTTGATTTCTGGCCCCGTCCGCTGCTATGGCATGAGAAAAAAACGCCGTCGGGTGAATCTAAATTGCTTGAAAACGGCTCCACCAAAATTGTCTGGGTGAGTCTACGAGCATATTTAATCCTAAAAATAAGGTCCAGGTGTCAAAAAAACAAACTTAACCTTTAAGCTTAAACTGAAGCTCAGGGCTTCCTCTTCATAGTAAATTTTCAAATGTAAAGAATTGATTAATTGTCTGGCTGTGGTTTAGCTGTAATTACCACCCTCTGTCTTTATATATGAGAACTACCGTACAGTATAAATACAGTATGTGTCCATGACCTGTCTACAACTCCACCCACCAATCATGAATAAAAAGCCTCTATTCTCTGCTGCTTCCTCCATCTCAACCCACAAATCTGATGATGACTTCAGGGGATATGCCCTTCCCTAGATGCTCCTTGGACCAGGTGAATGTTAGCCCCACAGTTGACTCCATTGGAAAGAATATTTCTTGCCATGTGTGTGTATCCACAGTAAACATTAGAGCACAGTGCTGAAAATTCAAGCAACACCCTCTCGTTGTGAAGGGTGCGGTCAGAAACAGCTTATACGGATTTACCCTAAAACAGTGTGTGAGCAGGGCTGTCACAAACATATGTATACATTTCTTACTGGAATCTTCTCTGTATGTATTGATCTGTAGTCTGAATGACTCTACTTAAAGCTCTTCAAGATGACTTCAGTCAGGTGATTACATTACTGCACTGAGTGAGGGTCCCAAGGGCTAACATCCCCCTCTCTCTTGGGTAATTACATCATCAGGGTGGTCTCTGATTGGCTCTTAGCCTGTCAGCCTGTCCACACAAACTGGAAACATATGGCTCCATGTAAACAAAGAGCTGGAAACTAACCACCCATTCATGTTTAATGCTGTATGAGAAGCAGAAGGCTGGAAGATCTTGTTATTGTCACGAAAAATGATTAAACTGCAACAAAGACACGGATCTCCTGTCAATATGGAAAGATCTCAGTCAAAAGACTTGCACTAATAAGATCTAATACTTTTCATACCTGTAAAAACTCTGCTGAGAGCCTGAGGCAAACTCGACTCACAGCAGCAGGAGGATAAAAGAAAGGTTTATGTCGTCAATACGCAGGAAACAAGAAGGATAAGAGGCGGTCTGAAAACAGAGGGGATGATGTAGGCAGATAAAAGTCTAAAACTGTGCTCTGATCAAAATCTCAAATAACTATAGGAAGACAGGAGAAACAAAGATGAAACACTATGTCCCGCAGGCAGGAAGGAAACACAGGCCTCAGGCTAATGAAGATGTAAACTGAGAATAAAGGAGGTAAATTATCCTTCAAGAGGCTGATGGTTAAGTTTGAGCAGGAAACAGCAGGTGGAGATTATTCAAAGAGTTTATTGCCATGGAAGAGCATAAAATCATCGACTGTAGAAAGTACTGGACAAAGTCTAAGTGACATCAGCTGTTTGGTTACTAAAGGGGGGTTTTGAAGCCAATCATCTGTGGTTGGTGTGTTGAAAACATTATCTCACAGTAAAATGAGGTCACATAAAAAAACAAGAAGACAGTGAGGCGAGTCTTAAGTCTCCTGGCAAACAGCTACGATGTGCAGGCTCAGGATCTCATCTGCCATGTCCCTAGTTAGGCATAAGATGTGTCCTACTTCTAACCAAAATGTTTAATTTAAGATAAATTCCCTCCCCATGTAGTGTCTGCTCACAAATCTATAGAATATTCTTTTTAACCCACCTGTAGATGTATTTACCTGTAATGTAAAAATAAGCATTATAACATGGAGTGTATATGTCTTCTTTGCTTCTGGATCCACCCTCAGTGGACACTGGAGGAAGTGCAGCTTTTTTTCAATTCTACATAGGCTTCAGTTTGCAGTTTTGTAAGTTGGAGCGCTTTATACTTTTGTTATACCAAACTGTCATAATGAGTTAACTTAAGGTTAATGTCATGCAGCAGCAGGTGTTGTATGGTGTGGACAAACAGCACTGACGGAGGGGCTGTGTTGTGTTTCACCCATTAGTTTTCAGTTGAAATGATAAATTCAGTTGAGTGCAGCTGTGTTGACAGACACCTCACAATATGGGTGCCAGAAACTCAAGACACTGGAGACAATGAAAAGCTCAGTTAACATTATGGTAGTTTAAGACTTATCACAATGTTATGAGTAAATGTTGCTCCATCCTAACCTGAAAAACCAACAACAGAGCAAACACTGGCAAAGGACAACAAGTCAAAGGAGGTCTTAAGCAGAACAAGTCAGGGACATGGGTGAAATCACAGCAAGTCAAACACACACACACAATTAATAGGACAGCTTTGTAGCACATTTTTGAGCTCTAAACACATTTTTCACTCCACTGTTATATATTCAGTTTAGAGGAGCAGTGTAGGGAACTAACCTGACATGCCAGATGGATTGTTTCACATATTCATGGTATGTGTGTCACGTCCATTTGGGAAACATCCCATTGAAAGTGATTGGGAAGGGTAGGACTTTTAAAACTGGAAAAACTGGAAGACAATTACATGAATGTTTTGTCTGTCACATTCATTTTGAACAAATCAGAGGCTTGGGCTCACCTCTCACTTTGGCACAACTAAACAAAGCCTGATCTACAGCCTCCTTGTCCTTAAAAGATGGTTAAGGACAGTTTTCTGACAGGGCACCACTGTTTCAGCTTGAAACTTTGCAAGAAGTGAAAATTGAATCTGGCAAATCCAGTGGTTTTGCAAGGTCAATGTGTAACAACACCACACAGGTGGGACAACAGGAGATTCAAGACACTGGAAACAATGATAGACTGAGGTGTGTCCCAACAGCTCCTTAAAAAGTTGTTTAAAGTCTTGATTTTTAGATTTTTTAAATTAAAGTTTATTATATAGGCCATAGATGACCGTAACCATGAGTCCAAAGGAGAAAAACCTGGTTGAAGTAAGGACAAAGATGCATACACACTTCTCCATAGCTTTGCACTGACTTGAGGAAGCTTAGATAAAACTGTTATATGATTTGCAATCCATGCGGTAAAGCACTTAGTTACAGACTCACTGGCCAAGGCTGTATTTTTAGCTGAGGTTAGAGTAGCCTACAATTACTGGTCTTAAACCGCCTGACAAATAGTTTCCCAACACTGGCTTGTGGTCATATCAGTCATTCCTGTAATTAGGGATAATTTTCATCCGTCATTCAAACAAAATGAAGAAGTTATAGGATGAACCCCTCCCTGTACAGTGTGTTCACAAAATGACATGAGCTCTTCCGACTACTATGTTATTTTTAACCAGGCTGTAAACATGTTCATTCTTACTGTAAAAGTTGGCACTTTAACATGGGATGTGTATGTACCTTCTGATGCTTTTGTGGACAGCCTCTGGTGGACACTAGAGGAATTGCATCCTCTGCACTGGCTTCATTTTTCAGCTCCAGAGGTTGCTGTTTGCTCAAACATAGTTTTTGATCTACTATGACCAAAAAGGGAAACAGCAAAAGAAATCAACAAGTACAGCTTTTAATTTTTTCCCGTGATCCATTCAGAGCAGCAGTTAATGGAAAAATTCACACAACTATGATGCCAGGAGACTTAAGAGACTAGAGACAATGTGAGGCTGAGGTGACATTATTCAAGGACAAAGATGCATAGCTGCAAGTCAACGAATTCACTTCAACAAATGATAGCTATGCAACGATTAAGGGAAGCTTAGGTCACACTTTCATGTTATTTGAAAAATGTAGGGAGAAAAAAAGGGCTCACTGACCCTGGAGCACTAGATTATCTTCAGCAGGGGTTTGCACAGTGTAAAAATATTTAAAATGCCACTAAGTGAATGTCTCTGCATTTATTACAGTAGACCTGAACTGAACCTGATCCCTGACTCCACTCGTCGCACTCTCTGTGACCCACTTCTCACTTTGTGTTTCATTTATTTTTAAACTCTGAGTCACAGCCTGACAGTAGGCCACGTCGAATCACTGCTTTACCTCTGTAGTACGATCCAAACACACATCAGAGGAGACGCGAAGTGGAAACATTTTGAAATCATTTTTGACAACAAGTGTGGGAAGTGTTGTGAGTGCACATGTTTCGTATAAACTTAAACTTTGTGTTGCAAGAGTGGTTTCAGGGAAACAAAGAGCTGTTTGTTTAAAATTCTGCTGAATGAAGCAAAGACAACTTAAAGCCTCGCCACATGCAAGCTTCCTCTTTTTATTGTTAAGAGACTCACCTGAATAAATAAAGTGTCTCTCAACAGAGACACCGACAGAGTAAACCAACCTGCCAGCCAAAGCAGAGCTCCTCTCTGCAGGCTGCAGCTGCCTGAGAGCAGATGTAGCAACAGATGTAACAACAAATAAAACTCTGTGGGGATGAGATGGACGCTCTTCTTCTTCATCCTCTACTGTATAAAGCCTGGTGTGTTTATCAGTGTGTGTACTTTGGACAGAAGCCTTCAGATGGAAAGATGGGTGCTGATCTGAGGGAGAGGAGGGTTTAGAGGCCTGCAGGCTGTTTGGAGGCTGCACAGAGCTGCAGCTGATTCACAGCCTCACAGTGAATCTTAATGACCTCATGCTCAATGTTAAAAACATGAATTATTCACTTTTGATAAGGCGCAATGATAATTTATAAAGCCCTTCATTAAAACACGGCCTGGAGAGGAATTCACGCTTCTATACCTCTGACTAATCTGTTTTTTTAAAGCCCCAGACTCTGCCCCCCACCCCTTTTTCTTTTTAATTATGTTTGGTATTTAATCTATTCTTTTTATCATCTTCATTGCTATATATTTTGTATAATTAAGACTTTGTGGTCTGAATCATGCTAGTAAGTAAGGAACTTATCTTTTTTTTTTTTTTAACAATTTTGGTCAATTCAGACTCCCAAAAATATACTTAACATACAATATGATATGATTTGATGCTTATCAATCAGAATGCTGTCACATTATAAATTCTGATTGGTATCTTGTGTTAGAAATATTTTATAAAAAATATATTACACATTCTCAATCATGTCAGAAAATGGGAATTACTTTTCCAGAATTTAAGGTAATCCAAAATCCTGAAACAGAATTTACTTTGCAACATAAATTATGTCAAAAAAAAACCAAACAACAACAAAAAAAACAACACTTTAAATCATGTAAAAGTACATAATATAATACAATTGTACACGTGAGTTTCTATCTACATTTTATTCTTTTAACTATACCTTTTTTCCAACATCATATCAGGAATATAAAATACTACAATATACTCAAATATTTAATATACAGTCTAATAAAGGCCACAAAGTTCTTTAAGCAATGTATAAAATACAAACAAACACTAAAATACTTAATGACTTAATATGTTATTAAATCCTCCATTCGTTCTTTTAATCATGTTTTGAAATTATAATCATTTCTTCAAAATCTGAAGTGATGGTATCATTTTCTGAAAATATCTGCTGTAACATCACCTGTTAAGGTTATTATATCATATATTTTATAGAATGATTTAACCATTTAGGTTACAAATATTAAATAATTTGTGCTATGCCAAAATATGTTGAAGATTTAGGACAAATCATTTAAAATGCCATACTAAAATTAAGATAACAAATGTCATATTATCTAATGTAATGAAAACTATTATAACATATAAAATGTGAAAAATTATATGAGATTTTATATGATGAAACATGAAAAAATGAAAAATTCATACTATGTTAATAAATGATGATGTTATAGATATGACATTATGTAACATATAAAACATTTAGGGTTATCTATGTGGGATATCAAATTTTATTCAAATTAAATTATCGATATGATAAGATATGATAAATGATGACATATTATATAACATGTTATGATATGACATGATTTGATTGAATTGATATTTTAAGAAAATATATGATGTGAATGAAATAATAATATGTCAAGATATACTATGTCATAAGATATATGATATGACATATGATATGATATGTTTTGAGATATGACTTGAAATTATATAATTTCAGATATGGTATGATGAATTATAAAGAAAAATTTACATTATATATGATATTGTGTTTGAAATGATGTGGTATATGACATGAAATGATATGAAATAATATGAAATATATAATATTATATATATTATATATCTAATGATATATGATATGATAAATAATATATGATATAATATCACATCATATCACTTATGATATATGGTTTGGTATACAATATGGTGTCATATATGGAAATTATGACATAATACAGGTTATATGGTATGCAGTGATATCATATCGCATAATGTATGTTATGATTTGATATATAATATAATGTGATTTCATTTTCTATAAGTTAAGACATGTTTACTATAATATATGTCATAACAAGATTTTAAAAATGACATGCTGTGTGACATTACAACTGTATTATATTTGATTAGATTTATATTATATGTCCCTATAAAACATGTTATATAAATGACATTCCATGATGTGATATCCAAAATGGTATGGTACACTATGATGCATGTTATGATAAATTATATGCTATTAATGATACAATAAATTATAAGTTATTTGAATTTAAAGTCTTGTTTATGTTACTGATAACCTGAATAAAACAATGAATAAAACATTTGGACCCATAACTTACAAAGAGCTAAACAGCATAATTAATTCTCAGAACTTAATTCAGCTGTATTAAAATAACATCTAATAGGCTCATACTGTACATATATACATTTAATAATTACTCTATTCTGTACGGTTGTGTAACAAACCCTCACCTGAAAATCCATTTCCATTCCAGTGTCAAAATATTTCATAACTCATGCTCGTACAGGCTGAGGGCGTGCAAATCTTTCAGCTGCAGTAGTACTCTAATTTCTGCTGAAGTGTTTCCCCTTTTTCTCTCTCCCTCTCTTCCACATGTGTGAAACACAGCTGAGTGGTGACACTTTGATAAGCCCACACACTCACCTCACACACACTCATGGTATTAAAAAACAATGAGATCACAAACCCTCTGCAGAGAGGGAGCGAGAAATGGATCTGTGGAAATGAACCTGCTCAAGGTTACAAATGAAGATTCATGAGTGCAGATACAGGGGAATTTATGATTATTATCTGTGAGTGTTACACATGGCACAGGATTTATGACAAATAACCTCTGCTCTGAATGATGATATCTGCTCTGAGCGACAACAGGTATGTAGGACCATCATGTCCAGATAAATCTGACTGCAGGAGAGGGTCCATGATGCTAGAATGTTAAACTCTGGTGTTAGTGTGATTCCGATTCAACTAAAACCTGTCTTCATCATTTATTATTATTATTATTAATCTTATTTTAAATAAAGTGTCCTATAGAGCTTAAATTGCAGATGGTTTATTGTGGTTACCAACCAGAACCAGAATCAGAATCAGTTTTATTGGACAAGTACGTTCACAACATACAATTACATACAGGAATTTATTTCCGGTTGTTTGGGAGGTATGAGGTAAATGTACATAGAAATAGAATAAAAAAATAGAGAATATATGTGCACATATGAAAAAATAATGATAAGAAGATAAAAAAATATTCATGTTTATATACATATATTTACATTGGGTGCAAAAAATACAATTAGTGCAAGAGAATGAGTGTCCAGTCAGGCAATCTGTTTGTTTTTATGTACATAAAGCACTGTATTATGATGAAATTGTTCAGCTGTTCAAGAGAGAAATGGCTGAAGGGAGAAGCTGCTTTTGAGCCCAAGAGGGCCACATTAATTCTATTCTCACTACCCAGGGGCCTCAATGTATCAAATCGCCTGATGTCTAAATAAGAAAATACAGACAGCTGATAACTACTGTAAAAAAAAAGAGTAACAAAAAAAATCTTTCACTTGAATGAATCATACCAACATTTGTATTTCCAAGTTCAAATTAAAAAAGAAGTGCCTCATTTGAAGAGCTCAGCACGGAGTCCAGATGCATTCAAGATGTCCTTAGTAAAGCCTTATAAAAGAGTTTTACAGAAACATCTTCAGCCAAAAAATTGATTTATTGCCCAAACTAAACGCATACCTGTAATCCAAGAAAGTATGTAATTGTTTTTGATTCATTCGGGGTTAAATAACTTCTTGGCAGATTTCACCCTGTTTTCTTCATGTTTGTAATTTCTTTTAATTGGAAATTGACTCACAGGCAGAATCAAATGAGGAGGAGGGCTGCAACTGGCCCTCCTGGCTTAGACCTCGTCTGTACTTTTCCACTGACCAAAGATACAATCAAAAAGTCATTTGAGCTTCTTTGTGACCACATGTGCTACACCACCAAGTTCTCATACTATGTATTGTGGCTGTTTGTTACAATGCAAGCCTATACATGTGCATTATACTGTGATTCATATCTTTATTAATATATATCTCATTTTAAAGAGCATATTGACACCACAGACCTGATACTAGCCTGGTGGTTTAATGCCTTTGAGAAGAATACAATAGACTGACAGTAAAAGTCATCTGGCTGATGTTTTCAAGCATCCATCGGTTTGTTTTTCACTCTGACCGACTTTTCTCATGAACATCAGGACTATTTTTGAAAACGTGATATCACCAGAACACGTTGAGGGGTTATTCCAAATTTTGCACGAATGTTTTCTCCGACTCAAAGGTGAACTGATAGGATTTTGGAGGTCAGAGATCAAGGTCACCATGTCTTGTCTTCATCCATTGCTTGTAAACTTGATATCTAGAGAGTGATGAGGGGTTTTCTTTCAATTGTTCACAAATACCCACTGTGAATTAAAGATGAACTCATTTTATTCTCATGGTGATTGAAGGACTCACCCGGAATTTCAGCAGTCCCCCTGCACAGCGTCATGTTGGCAGTGTAGCTTTGTTCCTACTGAACCAACGACACATATCCTCGCCCACAGGAAGCATAGCCCAGCCCAGGAAGTTTGAAACAACAGAATATACAGATCACAAGAGTAAACCACAACTTCACAGGTGATTGTGAGTTTACCAGATAACAGGAAGAGCAACGGATAGACAACAGGCTACGTATATCTGCCGCCTGACACTGATTTGCTTTTGAAATAACCCAGTAACATTGAGCACTTGTTTCTTGTGTTGGGTCAGTCTGGTGGAGTTTGACATGGAGTTGAAGTAGCTGGTGCTGGTTTGCTTATTTTCAGCAAACCAACAGGCAAATGCGCTGAAAATACACTCCACAGCTGGATTAAGGCACAGGTTGTGCTAAAGGACTGATTGACGAGACTAAGGACGATTTGCTGTGGAGTGTGAGGCACATTTGGAATGCTACACAGACAAATTGTAGAATTTAGGGGAAACACAATCAACTTTGTAGGGCATAGGTCAAGGTCACTGGGTATCATATTCACCTCATGCTTTTAAACACATTATCTGCGGAAATTTTTCTTCAAACCTTGCACAAATATTTAATCTTGTCCAACTTAAGGATGAGCAAATGACATTTTGAACCTCATAGGTCCAGGTTCTTGGGTCTCATGATCACCCCTGGGCTGTATGGTGGTGCGGTTGGTTGTGCTGATATTGAGATATTATATTCACAACCATGTGATAAACAAATGCTATATAAAAGACCAGTAAGTGCGACATCCTTCAAGTGTTTCACCATCAGTTTAAGCTCATTGGCTCAGGGTAACAAGCCCAGTGCAGAACAGAGATGGTAGAATGACTGCAGAGTTGTTGACAACATGGTGCTGAGCAGTGCTAAACTTACAAAGTACCACAGAGTTGACTGTCAGCCAATCGTAGTGGACAGTAGCCTTAAGGGGGATGGGACTACAACAGAGCGCCTCACACAGACTGAGAATACAGCTGGATCAGGAGTACTCTATACATGAACTTTTTTTTACATTAATAATTGGTACCATACTCCAGCAGTCATCAAAATAAATATATGAACAAGAGTTGGAGGAAAAAATATGATCTCTTTAAGTCAAAGTACATATTTGTGCATATTTGGTAAAAAGCCCTGAAGGTATTTAAGGCTCCATGACCTTCATTTTTAATCCTGGATCTCTAAAATCCAATCACTTCACCCTCGAGTGATAGCAGATAAATACTGCATTCACAACAAAAGGATGAATGTTAAACCTGATGACCTTCGTCTCTGACCTTGAGCTCAAATATCTAATCATTTTGTTCAAAAGTATAGGGTGGGTTCAAAGATTGAAGAGAATCTGAGTGCTGTTAAGATATCATTGTCACATGAATGGCTTAGACATCATTCGCTGATGAACTGTCAACCTGAAAACATAAAGCCCCCCTGGCTCTTGCTAAAGCCCTCTGGACAGAGGTATAGGAATACTCACTCTGCATTGGCTGTGTTTAAAGACATTTAACTGGAGGTTTTTGGTGTCTTTGTGTTGACCCCTTTTGCAGATCTTTGCAGCAGCTGGACCAACAAACCTCCACGTGAACACAAGCCCAGCGTTATGCTATTTACTGGTAAATCTCTACAACAGAGCACAAGCATAAACATTCTGCACATGTCGGCAGAAAGCTGCCAGACAGACGAAGTAAATCACATCTTTACATGCAAGAACAAAAAGGTGGATCTACGTTGTGTTTACTCTGGAGCAGCCTGCATTTCAGTCGGCCCTAATGGGAAAAATAACTGTACAAAAAATGCAAAGAAAATCCTCTCAGCTTCTTTGGGCTCTGATTTTATATTTAAGGCAGAGGTTCCATACTTGCTCCAACACTATAAGATACATCACCGTTCTGTATTCAGTACTTAATTATTCATATACTAAAAAGCGGTGATGCTGATGATGTTGAGTTTTGTAAGTGGATGATGTTTATTTAATGCAGATTGAATGAAGCTGACCTTGTTCAGTCATGTCTCACTGCTGTGAGCAGATGTTTTTTTCTCAACCCTGTGTTCAGGTGTCAGCTCCTTCATCCTCTCAGCTCCACCCAGTCATTTCACTGGGGCTGACTCATCCTCACTGCTGGTGTTCATGCCTCATGCCTAAATCTCACTCCGCTTTTATCCACAGAGGCGTTTTTCACCAGCATGTCCACTCAGCTGCTGCGCTCCCCAGCTGCTGTGTAAAAAAAAAAAAATTATTAACGATATTTTCAAATGCTTTATACTGCCTGAAATATCATTAACTTTTAAAAAATGTCTTCATCTGGAGGGGATGGTCATAAATAAAATGCATTTAAGCTGTCTGTGATTTTAAATACAAGATTTACTCTTGTTCTGTATATTAAATTATACTGAACAACTCTAAGCTAAAGTCAATTATCTAAAAACAAACATCCATCCATCACCAGGTATAACCTTCAGGGCCAAGGTGTCATGGAGCCTACCAAACCAAAATCAAAGGGGCGACATAAATACCTCATATTTTGCCTCAAATAAGGTTTACAGTTTAATTTTTTATGACTATTTGAGTATGTTCATGTGATGGCCACAGTCACATAGGTTCATCAGTTTCAATCAATCAATCTTTATTTGTATAGCGTCAATTCATAACAAGTGTTTTTTCAAGGCACTTTACAATAGAGCAGGCTGAGGCCATACTCTTCATTTTAGAGAGAGACACACACACACACACACACACACACACACACACACACATACATATATAAACAAACTTATGGACGCCCAGACCATTAATCTGTTCTCATTATGTTTGTCTCTGCTGAACATAGATCTATTCAAGGTTTTCAAATGATCCTCATGTCCATGTGGTTTTAAAGGTATCTATTATGAATGTTTAATCAATAACAACCATAGATAGAGAGGTCATTCTAATATCAACATTAACATCTCTAATGATCATAAACTGGAGAGGAATTATGTTATGTTGCTGATTAATGTAACAGCATCTAGCTGAACGGCCATGAAATTGAGTTTAACTTGTTTAAAAGTATACATTTATGTTAAATGTCTGTTGATGGTTGAGAAAGGATAAAGCACTTGGGGTTGAGCAAGGTCAACAGTCATCAGTTTCTCACCTCTTTGTCAAACTCTTATTCTGCAGTTACAAAACACATTTAAGCATTTATTTTGATTAGTTAATTAATTGTCTTAGGTCTTACTCTTCCAAAAGTAGTGTGCATAATTTATTCATTGTAAGATTTAACACAAGTTTCTGTTATGAATTCTTTTCTCTTTCTTTGAGTTACCTGGATGCTGGGGGAGGGACACTTCCTGGCTGACCAAGAGGTGTGGCTGAGGGCAGAAAGGACTCAACAGCAGGAGGAGCTCACTGGAACAGACCAAGTCCTCTGATGTCATGGGGGGATTTGGGTCAAGTTAGTTTTGCTTCATCATTGATTCTCTTTTTTTATCAGACAAAGAATACAGGAGATGTTGTTTTTTGCCTTGACATGTTTTGAATGCTTACTGCATTCTTCTTCAGAAGCGTCTTCTGAAAGCTGTGATGTGTCCTGAACAGCTGTTCTGCCCAGGTGCTGTCAGCCTGATGGACCAGGCCAGAGCTCCAGGTGTGAGTTCATCAAAGCTCCCTCATTCTGGTTTGTTGTGTCTATGCACAGCTTTCGGTCACTTCTTTGTTTTCTGCATATTCTTTGTCTGATAAAAAAGAGAATTGAATATGTAGTTAATACAAGAAGACAAAATAATCTGATTGATCAAATAGTTTTGCTTTAGTATTAGTTAAACCAATTATAAGTAACTTTTCAGCCTTCATAAAATATTTTCATAACTTTTGTGATGAAACATCGACTTACAACTAGTTGAATGACACCTCTGTCATGGCCTGGGGGGGTCTGTATCACTTTCACTGGCACTAAGCAACTTTGAGGAGGGTGGCAGGAAACCTGCCACACAAAAAGACTACAAATGTGCTGCCTGCTTTACCGCATACGTCACTTCCCCCTTTCCCCATTCGCTACAAAAAACGGAAGTTGAGTCGAACGCACACGCGCAACGAGTGCTATCATGGCAGAAGCTGCACAACAAACGAAGAAACGAAAAGTTTTGTCTGAGGAGACAACAAAAAAGAAAGAGGGAGGCTACCCGGATAAAAGGACAGTCAAGGATTAACATTGGCCCAGCTTTCACTCGCTGGCGTGTGCTCAAAGACGAGGAGGGATTTCCGACCGACGCTGCCTTGGCTCTGTTCCTGCTGGACTAGTAAGTAGCTCCTCCTGCCGGGATCTGTACGTGTGTTTACTGTGAAATTAGCCAACATAGCGTTTTATTTATCAGTTTCAAGGCTCTAAAACTCGTCAGCGCGTCAGTCGCTGACGAGTCAGGTAAGGGGGGGGGGGGCGGGGGGGGGGGATACGGTACAAAACGAAGTTACACGTTTATTTTCAACATCGTCATATGATATTGTTTAGCCACAATTAGATTCATTACCTCGTCGCTATTCATCCTTCACACAGCCGCTGGAAACAGAAATGTAGTTCAGTCCAACTGCAGGCGACCGGGAGATCAGGATTTGACGGCGCTACGCGCTGGGCCTCATGGGAAATGTGGTCTTCTGTCAGGCAAAACACTACCGCCTTTGTCCACCGGCGCCGCCATAATCAACCAAAACTTAAAGTTCTTAAGTGTTGCTTTAAATGTGGCATCCATTTGAGAAACTTACTGTATTAATCCTGCATCAACATCTTTAGTGGAAGTTATCAGGCAGATATCCTAGTTTTCCATCCATTATCTATCCCTTTCAGGGTCATGGGAGGCTGGAGTCTATCCCAGCTAACATTGGGCAGGAGGCGGGGAAAACCCTGAACCGGTCACCAGCCAATCACAGGGCCAAATAGAGAGACAGACAACCATTCACGCTCACACTCATACTGAGGGGCAATTTGGAGTCACCACTTAACTAATGAGCATGTTTTTGGTCTTAGGTTATTTTTCTCCTTTTCACCTGTTCGGTGTGTTATGGCTCACCTCGTACTGTTTAATTTCTCTGCTTTAGAGCAGTAACCTCATTAGCCAGGGGAGCAGCCGACACTTAATACATAAAAAATAAAATCCATTCATAATTGCTTTGATAAGGGCCTTCGCAATGTAAGCTGCTGCAGGCATCATGTGTCATGGGCCAAGGCAGAGGAATAATTTCAGAGAGCTGATTGACCCAAAGCCGTGTTTAGCCGTACATGCTGAAGATTAGAGACTTCATTGTTAAATGTTTCGTTTGAGCTAAGTCTGTTTGCACATCATCATATTAATGACAAAATTTACATAATTACGAGAAAAATAACTTTTTGAAAAAAAAAAAGTTTGACTTGTGCTATCATTCACTGTAAAAAATATAAAAGCAACAAAAACTCAAAATTTCAAGGAAACTGTCTGCACTGGATTTTTTCGAGTTCTGGGTCCAAGAGAAAACTACTTAAAATTAAGACAATGAAGAACCCCCGTTGATTTTTTGGACCCATGTGGATACTGGAGAAGTCTGTCTGCTTACCACCACTGCAGCCCCGAGAGGACCTGGTCTTTACGCTAACCATTTGCTCAGAACTTGGCCAGAGCTCAAACTGAATGTTTTAAGTTTTGCCAACTTAAATTAAAAAATTAAACCCGGTTTACATAAAAAAAACGTAATGAAGATAGTTGAGATAAATACTTGAATAAAGTTTATAACACAACAACATTTTGTTTTGTTTACTGAAAAATGTGTTAAGTGCAAGCAATTTCAAGTTTTTGTTATACAGTGTGGAGAGGAGGTTGGTTTTTGCCTCTCACTTTGATTGTTCAGATGTGTGCTGATCAAACATGTCACTTCAAAAGTCGTTCTCGATCTGATGAAGTAAAAGTCACTGTTTGACTTATAAACATTACTTTGGTGTTGAAGCTCACGCTGAGCGGCTGCAGGAAGAAGGACCTGTCAGTCGTCTCCACGTTCATCTGTCACTAATTTCATTGCTTGTTCAGAAAAATGAATAAATACTTCTATTAAAACCATTTTACAGATTGTTCCAGAAATTACTATGGGGGGTCAAGGTTTGGCCCATGAGCTGCTGTTTGTACTAACCCCTAATATCTGCTTAGAGCGATGTCACCTGTCACTGGAAACACAAAATAGTTTGACCTAAAAAGTTAAAAATAATTTTTAAAAAATGTGTTTGAGACCAGTACTGTTGTTTGACTGTAAACTTTTGTGATTCTGCTTTAAAGTTTATCATTTTAATATGGAGCTAAATTAGAGTTGGCTTGCTTTTGGAATTGGCCTCTGGTGGCAACTGGAAGAACTGACATTATTTTGCTTTTCTGCATTTGATGTTTTTTTTGTTCAAAACGTTGCTCATTTATTTCTTGGTTTTTGTATTCTGAGACCCAGAGAGGCAGAAATGACAAAGTGTTCATTTCAGTAAAGCTTGCAGAAACGTCTTAACCTCTATTTCATGTGTGAAAACAGATTTTCTGCTTTCCTTTAGCAGACCCTTTTCAGCACACGCAGTCACTCTGTTTCCTTCAGTAATGATGAAAACAGTCATTTGAACTGTGCTCTCTTAGTGCCTTTATGATTTGTGGGTGTCAGGGATGTGACTCTTTTGTCCCCTGCTGGTCGACCTTGGCTCTCTATCCTGTTTACACCGCAGCCCTGGTGGATTTATGGGTACCGTCTGAGTGGCCCCGCTGATTACCTTCCTAACCTGTGCTGTAAATCTGAGCTGACTGAATAACATCAGTCACCTGGAGGTGCTCGTAAGAGACCATGAACTCATGTCTGCAGCCTGTGAGGAAGGGAAAGTGGTTATAATAACTCAAATCTGAGACTGTGGTTAGGAGAACGTCTGCTCAGGAAATCTAACTGGCTCAAAATGTGAAAAAAACATTTTAATTTTGTGATTGACAGACTCTCAGGTTTGACTTTTTAGTTTGTGACTCATCATTTAAGAGTGTTAAAAGGTAAAATTAACTAATATGGCACAATTAAAACAAGAAAATTACAGTATTTTAGCACTTCTGATGTGCTGGTCTTCAAGTCCAGGGGTTTATGAATGAGTTGATGGGTAAATCCAAGAAATAAAGTCAGTCATTAACACAAGCTTAAGAGATTTTTTTTAATTCAAAGGTAAGGTAAAATATATCTGGAAATACTAAATTGCAAATTTTGATTTGCTTTTTGACATAAACTCAATGACCAATTTCCTTAGGTACACCTCAGTAAAGGATAAGTTTGGTTTTTTGACACCTGGACCTTATTTTTAGGATTAAATACGCTCTTAGACTCACCCAGACAATTTTGGCAGAGCTCGGAGCTGTTTCCGAGCAATTTAGATCCATCCGACGGCGTTTTTTTCTCATGCCATATTAGCAGACGGGGCCAGAAATCGAAGCCCCTAAATTAGACATTATCTGCTGCGAAACTCGCTCATTTCAGCTACATTTTATAAATGAATGGCCAGTGTTATCACCATTTCAGCTCAACTTCGTTGTTATGGTCATCCGGGGCTTTACAAGGATGGGTAACTTTTGGTGACGTCATAGACATACACCGCAAGAGCGCAGCTGAGTAGAGCCGCTGTTGTTGCTAGGCTACACGGCTACACGGCTATTTTTGTGCAACATGGCGGAATATTTATCCGATGTAGAAGTGTCTGACGACGACTGTGAGTATAATGGATGCCCGTATCGTTTTGAGCCAGAATATAATGACGAGGAGCTATTTGAAAGGAGGATGCAGAGAGAAAGAGCCGAACAGCTGGCCAGAGAACAAGCAACCACTGCACGTCCACAATGGGGGCTAACTGTTGGTGTTGTTGTGGACATTGCACGGCAATGGCAATCTTTGTGGCATAGAGTCAACAAGGTGCTGGAAACATCCTTCACAGTATCAAGCACTTGCTGCAGATTTGTTGCCAATTACACTGCGATAAGAATCGCCCTGTCCTTCTATTTAAACCAGAACATCTGGTTTCAGCTTCAGAACAGTCAATGCCTGAACTCCTTTAGAAAGGAAGCAATCAAACAGAAACCTCTGTATAATTCATGACTTTTTTTGGTGGCTTGGAGAGTGAGAGTGGCCAATTAGATTTCTGGCCACCCTAGGGTCCACTTCTGGCAGAGTTTCATCTCCTACACTGGACATTTTTCAAACAAGACTTAAATAAATGTACCAAGAAGACAGTTTTATTATTTTTCAAATTAAATGAACAGAAGTTTACTCCGTGCTTTGATGCTAATGATCACCGTGGTTTTTATTTATTTAGCTATTTTTGATCCATTTGAAGCGATTCTTTGTTCTTTGTATACTTCTTCATCAATCCCCTTAAATAGACCGGCAGCAAAAGAAGACAGAACAGCATAAATCAGTCTCTGAACTGCTATTTGATCCAAAACTGGTCGGGATGAGAAACCACAGCATTTCGGACCAGTATGTAATGTCTGTTGGTCAGAGAGGTAATAGGAAATATCTGCAGACCATGGAACTGAACACAGGAAACAGTTGAGAGTATTAAACATTTGTCATCATAGCTCAAAGTAAACCTTTGTGTGTTTGGATTTCACTGTGAGGAGTAAATGCCAGCATTAGCTGACACAACATAAATGGAAAAGTAGTTAGAAGTGAAGACTGAGCAGCACTGGCAGCAGAATCCTACAGCTCTCATACAGTAACTAAATCTTTTTAAGGATATGTTACATGAACGCTCGTTGGCAGGAAGATTTGTGGGTTTTGATAATAGCTGAAAGGAAAAAGAAAACAATCTTTGCACTCTGCTGTGCAACAGTTTGTTCCATAAGCAGACTCAGAGAAAGCTGGACAGTTATGAAGATAACATCAGCTCAGCCTGGAGGCTTTATGTGCCTCAGGAGGCAGAGATATGTTTGAGATGTCTGTCTGTCCGTCTGCCGAACTACTCTTGTGAACTCTATATCTTAAGGACACTTACACTGGATAACCTATTACGGTTTTACTCAAGGATGGTGGTTAAAGTTTGAAATTTCTTGGTCATAGGTCAATGTTCATCCCTGTTTTTAACAGTGGTGCCCCCAGTACACTGTGGAATTATCTTCTGTGTACAAACGTCCACTCTGGCTGTTTCTCAATATGCGTACTTCAGCGTACTTCAGGACTTGCGGACTTGTGATACGCCATCAATCACAGCCGAAGTTCTGTTCCAATTCAAAGTCCGCATCGAAACAAGTTTGGTTCACGTACCCGGATGTGGACTCGCCCCGCCCCTTTTACCAAGTCTGATACCAAATGGAACTTGAGCTGTCTTTTTGCAGCTACAATACCACAATGCAATTAGCACTGTTCAGCAGGAAACTCCAACCTGGCAGAGGAGAAGCGCACAATTGTAGGTAAACATTGTTGCCTCGTAAAATTATGAATAAGATACTTATTTGTGATAGATTTGTGTTTGAAACCTGAATAAAACTCATCCTTGATAAATTCTAGGATGTGGGTGGTTACCGGCAAGGAAACCAGATGCGACATGTAAGTACGCGGAAGGGGATGCTAGCAAAGTACGCTGCCATTCCAATTGTGGTAGGATCATATTGAAGACTCCCGTACTCCTTAAGTCCAAACTCTGGGACAAACTTGCCAAGTCCGAACTTCCAGAGAACGCAAGTTCGAACTTGTGAACTCTGAGCTGAGAAACACCCTCTGACTCAGGAATGAGCTTGCTGAAGGTTGGGGGTCATGGGTCAAAGCCAGAGACCTTGGAGTCTGTGTCCATCCCAAACTCTACACTAATGTTCACTCTGACTGAGGGTGATATGGTCATACTTTAAAAGTCATAGGTTAAGAACATTTTAGAGGATTTTTTTAAACTATCATAATTGTGGACTCCTCATTAAGGTTCAGTAGTTTGATTTTGGAAGTAATTGTTCAAGGTCAATTTCATCTCCATCTCCTGTTCATTAACACAGGAACTTTTCAAACATTGCACAAATGCCCACTAAAGGAATAAAAGGTTAGACACTGGAGGTAAAGGTTCAAAGGTTAGGGTCATGTATACCTTAGCTATCCACTGCTTATGAATGCATCATCCCAAGAATCATAGTAAAGAGATTTCCTTCAAACTTTGCCCAAATATTTCAAAAATCTCAAGCTAAATGTAAAACCTTTTTACATAAAGATGTGGGGTAATTATAAGGCTTCAGTGGCACCACTGACTGCTATGTATCCACTAGCATCTATACCTGGCTGCCTCCTCTCAGGGGGAGAGATGGTCAGTTGTTTTTTTGGCAATTATATTTACCAGTGCCATAGGCCTCCAGAAAACCTACATTAAAATGTCCATCCTGACTCAAGGATAAACTAATTTGATTTTTGACTGAAAAGATCAAGGTCTGATAGTCTCATATTCATCACTTTCAATAAGATTTTCTACAAATCACGAGACCACAAATACCACCCCACCCTTCTTCTTGACTTACCACTGTACCCTGTACTGGTTCATCTTATGGGGCTAAAAACTGCCAGATGGTGGTTCTACTTCTCTGACAATCTTCATAAGACAGACACAAAATTAAAGAGAGCAGGTAAGATTTAAAAGATACAATCCATGATTTATTACAGAAAAGAGTGATATCCAAATAATTTTATGTTACATTATTTTTATACATCTCCATATGTTTTTACATGTAAACAGGAATGCAGTAAACAATGTTATTGATACACTTCATGTCACATCTGATACCATCCTAATGTACAGTTTAATCTGTGCTTCAGCCTCAGCACAATCCCGTCAGGATGCAGAGTGTGGAACAGGAGGCTCTGTCCTCCTCTAGTCTGCCATGTTTTCAGAGATGTGCAAGGTCATGCCTTTATTACTTATTACATAACACCCACTTTGTGCTATTGCCAACAGTAGAAGGCATGAGTCACACCTTTTCTACCACTGTGCAGCATTTGGTTAGAAGGTGAACCAGAGGAAATATTAACTGATTGAATGAATAAAGCAGGGCAGGTTAAACATCCAAGGTCTGTTAGTCATTCATTTGTAAAATCACACTTAACCTGTGGTTGACAGATTACAGCTGGAAGAGAAGAAAACGCTGTTAGATTTCCTGTGAATGTCTGAGGGTTGTTGTGTTAAGCTGTACCAGTCAAAGTAATATATGTCGTTTTCACACATGCACAAAACACCTGAAAATTTTCCATTTTTCTCAGAGTGAACTGCAGTTCATAACACAAAAGGTTCATTTTCCACCTTTTCCTGCAAGCCAAAAGCTAAAAATTTCAGCATGAAGGCATGAGCCAGGGTTTTAATGCAACAAATGAATTTTAATTCATTCAGGTGACAGCTTGGGTTTCTCTATGACCTGCAATTGAGTTGCAACTGGCACACCTTTTCTTCTCATAATGAAGCTGTTTCATAGTCTTTTCTGTTTATTTTTATTCTTTTTCAAATGTTAAATGATACTTAAAGAATAACTGCTGTTTTAATAGCATTGATAAAAATACAAAAAAAGCCCTCATTAGGTATAGTCCTAGGCAGCCAAAGCTAAGGGCATGTAAATTTAAAGTCAGACTGCTAAACTTATCTAAAATTGAGAAAATGCAGAAAATAAACTGAGCAAAATTAAAAGAATAATGCCTAACATAAGTTTCAGGTATTTGTTGTTCAGCATCCAGCTTGTTTACATGCAGTCAGAAAATGTGCATTCTTGAGCTTGTCCAAAATTTGACTCAAAGGATGTTTGAAATCATGTCAGTCCAACTGAAGTCATACTTAATCTACTATACTTAAGTTGTACTAGCACACTTAAAATGTGGCTGGAGATTGATCTCCTCTTTCGTGTTTACAACTTAGTTGCACTTCCACGGAATGAGGCATTTTCCGCATGCTCATACATGGCAGACTTTGGACCACAAGACAAACAGAATAAATGCAAAGAACCACAGAGGTAGCATTGACATCTGTCTTTGAGTATCAACATCAGCGAGGTTAATGGTTCACAAAGTGAGACTCAGGGGTTTAACCTTGCATAGCAGCTGGATCTGCCTGATTCAATGTCTGCAATCAGACAGATCAATCTTGCCAAGGTCCAATCTACAACATTTAATACCCGATCAGAGTCCTTAAGAGCAGGAAAAGGTAGAAGCTACGAGCGAGATGACAGCAGGAAGTGACTGTTTGTACAACGATTAGCATAGATGCTAACAGCTTCGGTAGCAGTATTAACAGATCTGGACCATGTCTCTTTATTAAATAAAAAACAAACCACAATGAAAGCACTTCTCTATAGAAAGGATATTTTTTACTTGTGTTCTACGAAGTGGCTAACATTTCGGATTTTACACTGTGGCAGTAGCACGCGCCTACTACATTATCTGATTGACCCATAATGGATGTGATTGACAGAAAACAAATCATCCCATCACCTGCTGGATATGCTTTTGAAAGGTTCGGCCCATTCCTTAACAGTTTCTACGAGCTGCTACCCGATTGTATGGTCCATCTGGTGTGTCAGGTTTTCAGGGGTTGCTTCCACAAAACGGAGACAAATTTTAAATGATTTTCAATCATAAATTTTTCATCTTGTTTAAAGAATATATACATAAAATGAGTTTGATTTAAAATTATATCATAGTCATAAAAAGAGATTAATCCTAGAACAAAGGCGGTGTATATGTCATAGTTATTATTTACATTTGCAGAAGACATTAATGATATCAGGGTCTGTTGCTCTTTAAAGATACTCCCAGTGGGGGTCCCTAGCCCCCAAATATAAATTATTTTGGGGGTTTCTGGCCAAAAAAAGCTTGGGAAAACCCTGAAAGGCTTCATATTTGCACAAAAAGTAAGTATGTGCGTAATGCAAACAAGCGGCAGTTCTTTTGTGCTTTCATAGTTCATCTTAGAACAGCTGAGCTGCTTGCTGATATGTTTTCAAGGCCAACTGGAACTTGTTGCATTAATAACTTGCTGAAAAGATGCATACCAGCTTAGAGCTTAACAAAGTCTGATATATTTCTGTGCACAAATCATATCTCCCCTGATTGTTGTTTCCTCGGACAAGAACAGAATTCCTGTTAGATTACATCGCGTGACTTAACTGTGCGTGTGAATGCACTGAATGTCAGATTGGATTGCATAGTGAGCTGACGTTCATGCCAAAAATGCCCATCATTGGTCCTTTTTGCAGCTTAATTATGCAGACTATATGTTACTTAGGTCCAGGGGTTGTATACCATCTTTACAAGACACAACCTTCAAAATAGAATGATCTCAGCATTCTTGATCAAAGTCCTGCCAATCTGGGATGCTGGTCGGCTAGATGTTTAGTTCTCACACCTACCGCACAGGAGCTGTTTTCCTTGAAGCAGATAGTTAAGAATTAAACCCCACTGTTTGTCCTTGCCAGCATGTTATTTCCCACTGTCTCCTCTCTCCCCTGGTTTCCATATCTATCCTCTGTGCTGTCTTTATGAAGGCATAAAAGCCCCCGCCCCTTCCCCCAAAACATTCATGCAGTAGAGTAGGTTTACATCCAGGTAGTAGAGCAGTGGTGAGCAGCTTCTCAGACATGATACCTGACCAGCATTGTGGACCTGAATAAATAAAAGTTCAGAATTTGTTTAATTGACCTGTAATTCTGGTTTGACTAGGCAGGGTAACAACCATTTGACCTTATTGAATATATCTAATAATGTCATTTAAAGGTCTGGCGGCTGCTTTGAGGGCAGACTGTCCTGAATTTTTTCCAGAATTTCCAGCAGTGCATGTGTGAAAACAACTTCATCCTGAGGTTAAAACCAAGTTTCATTTTTCAAAAATATTCTTTGAGTCTAAAGTTCTGCCACATTCAAAACACACTCGTCCAAACCTCCTCTAATGACTGAAAGAGGGAGGTGATATGTTTAAAGACGCCGTTAACAACCTTACAGGAGGAAGCTGTTGGGTCATGCATACTCTACAGTACAAATGTTCCTGTACATTTAACATCTGCATCTCTTTAAAATAAAAAGTAGCACTCAAGGATAACAACATGCATAGATTTTCAATGTTCACATAGCAGGGAGGATATGCAGACAACTTGGACTAGTTTCCTACGCATTGGGGCAAATTTAAGAACAAATATTTCTCTTTTTAGTATGAAACAATCAAAAATTTAATGCAAAAGTATTTCTTTTTTTCTAGCCGCCTGCATCTTTTGCATACTTGAGCCTTGATTTCTTCTTTAGTATATTTGCTGTGATAATGCAGGATAGGAACATGCTTTCAGTGTGAGTGTGCACTATAGTCATGCAAATGCACTGCAATGCAAAAATATATACTTAAAAAAGCGGGACTCTTTTGACTGCATCTTAGAAAATATGATAAAAGTCGAACGTCTGCGAACATTCAGAGGACACCTGAGAAATGTGGACGTCACTTTGTCTATGTGAGGATGGACAGAGATGAACTCACTCAGACAGTAATAAATAAAACGTATAAAAACATACAGACATTATAAATGTATATACAAGGAACAATAAATTAAATAAATAAAAACATTTGCTAATGCAGACATGTTGTCAAATGATAGAGAAGTTTTTCTTTGTTGTGTGATGCATTCAGGGAAATCATCTCCTTTGTTTAAGCTGACTGTGCATATCACGGTTAAGTCTTAATCACATTAGCAGAACTGAAGCTCTCAGGCTGATATTAAAGTCTCATCTAAAAGTTGCTAATTAGTACAGTTCTTCCACACGCAAACTCTCAACCTTGACACGAACCAAACAGGAAATAAGTAATTCTGACTCACTGATGAAGATGTACTCATTTTTACATCAGACACAGTCAAGAAAGGGTTCGGGGGTCTCAGAGAATGATTTACTACTGAACAAAATGTGATTTAAAGAAGGAAAGGCAGAAACACATCGAATTCTCCTTCTTTGGTTTTATGCTAGCAAAAGCAAAAAAGTAACAAGGTATTTTGTTTTTTGTTCAAAATGCCAAAAAAGGAGAGCCATCTTTGAAATAAAGGCTGAACTTTGTTTTTAATAATCTGTTGTTCTGATTTTATGGCCATGACCAGAATGAATGAATGAATAATTACTGTTGATTGCATGACAAGGAAGTAAAAGCAATACCATAGATGAAAGCCTAAGAAGAACATATTTTTGCTGCCTTTTGTCCGTTTGGTGGTTTGTTTGTCTTTGAGTAAGATAACTCAAAAAGTTTTTGAAAGATTTTGGATAAAATTTTCAGGGAAGGTTGTTTATGGCACAAGGAGAAAGCAATTTGATTCTGTTGATGACCTGAATACAGATGTGGGTTCGTAACTTTTTAATTAAAGAATTTGTCAATGTTGTGCCATGGGGCAGTTTTCTATATTTTTCAGAATAACTTAGCTAAGATTGTCAGAAAGGCCTTGGCAGAGGTTTGTGCTCCTGAAGCACTTCAAATTATTGTTAGAATAACTGTCAATGGTAGAAAGAATTCTTGCTGAAAGTGGTAGTTGTGGTAGTATCTATTTATCTATCTATCTATCTATCTATCTATCTATCTATCTATCTATCTATCTATCTATCTATCCATCCATCCAGTTAATCAGTCTTTTATTTGAGTTTTCTTAACTGTCTTGTATTGTCATAGCTATCCCTAGTCATTCCCTTTGCTATTATCACAAAATCAAACAAGAAACTAACAAAAATCAAAGATCTGCCTTTTTACTGTTTTTTTCTTTTTTTAAAAAACCCAAAACAATAACAAAAATGGCACCATTTTCCAAAGTTTTAGTTTTAAAATTAAAAAAAGAGAATATGGTCTGTGTCTGCCTTTTTTCTTTGGTCAAAAGTTGTCCCAGAGTAAATTATACTTTGGTACCCTGACCGTCATTATGCAGCCCACATCTCATCCTATCATTTGTTTAACAGAGGGTTAGAATATAAAAAGAGTCAGTGAAGATTTTTCAGTAAGGAACAGTGGATGGATGTTCTTCGCACACTGAACATCCAAGCCACAGGTATGTCCCAGCCATCCAAGTTTCAACCACGCTCCAGGGCTTCCAACAGCAAATGAAAAACAGGCTTCCAGCGCAGAAACGGAAGAGCAGATTTGTGGCTCCTGCATGCAAGCATTTACATTGTTTATGATGAGAGTCACATTGCGATGGGCACCTTCGACGGCAGGAATCCTCACAGGAGAGAGTTTTTCAGATCCAGGAGAGAGAATCATTTTTCTTGCACTTGAAAAAAGCACGTGCAGCACAAACAGGCACACGTGATGTTGGTGACACAATTGTGGTGAGCACAACTGTAGGCACAATCAAATCGCACTAAGTTCACATTTCCTCAACTGGAGATAGTCGAGCATAACGGACGGAGATTCACACTCAGCTCACATTTAGTACACACACGCACAAAAGTGAACCAGGCTTCAAGACAGGGACATCTTTATCAAAAGGTACAAACAAAATGACCATGCACTTTCAGCAAGAATTCCTTGTACCAAGTAGATGCTAACGTCATCCACGATGAGTGCTGTTGCTTTTGCTTTACCGTTTTTCTTTGCAGTTCATGGAAAAATGGCCGCAAATATTGAACCCGCATGCTTCGAGGTCGATATACAGTCACTTTGCAGGAAAAATGTATTTGGTAGCCACATCACCAGAATCACTTTTGCAACATTAAAAACACCACAGTAGCTCTGTCACAGAAACAAGCAGAGCGGCGGCAGCACGGCCATGCTGCGAGCTGCACCAGACTGCAGAGCCTAAGCGGAGGTGGTAGCTGCCACAGAGAGAGAGAGAGAGAAAGAAGGAGGGTCCGCTCAAAAGAGTCCAAAATTTGTACCCACTTTTTCTTGACCTCAGTGAAAAAAGTCATGGAGTTAGAAGAAGGTGGGAATGGGAAGACAGGAAAAGAGATCCATGGTGATAAAGTAATCGTACTGCACTTAGCTGTACAAATACTATAGAAGTGGTTACTGTCCGATGCTTAAAAACTACAATTTACTACAGATGGACTTCAAAATAGGCATCTTCCCTTCACTGGGTTCTCAGCAACATTATAGCTGGGGTATGTAACTTGGATGAGACTTCAGTGGAAGCCATTTTATTCCCCTCCCTTTCATAGCTGTTCACACCCCTTCCCTTATGCACAACCCATCCATGAGTTTGTGCCCCTGTGTTGTATACAAATCTACTGTGTTATGTAGCATCATGCGAATGTGATGTATTTCCAGCTATTAAAGAGCCACGGACCACATGCCCCTTCATAAATTAACAAAAACTGTACAATCTAAACAAAAACTATAGCTAATTTAGAATTAACAAGCGCATATGCCTTAGTAAAGGATCACAGTCCCTGAACTGCACCCTGATTGGCCGAAAAGTGGGTGTCCCTTGCTAGATTCTCTAAAACTCAATACAGAGCAAGGAGGAGGCACAGATGTCTAAAGATCTGTCATGTGGCTTCAGTAACATGATGTCGACAGGTAATCAGATTTTCTTTTGGCAAGTGACACAAAATATAAATTATACACTGCAGCTTTAATGATTGAGTGTGATGAACTTCAAATAAATTTGTTATCTTTTCTTTGTCTCAAATATGGTAAGAAAACAATGATCACATTTTAGGGATAATGGGCCCCATTGTAAACCTGCTAGAAATTGTTTTGGTGTGCTGTAAAGATGTCCATCTAATTTCTCACTGGCATAGTTGCTAGTTTTATGCCTTCCCCTCTCATTGTTCAAATAGCAAAAAAGACAGGCTCTTGTTAAAGCCCAGGAGTGTGCTGGTCTTTAAACAAGCTGATATGTGCCTATCTTGTAGACACAGGGAAAAAACTGTGCCTAAATCTTAAGTATGCACAATATTATCAGTACAATATTGGTACCAGCAGATATTCGCTTTAAGAGTTAATTATCAGAATGAACAGATGTGAAATATATACTGCCGTTATACACTGATCAGGCACAACATTATGACTACCTGCCAACCTGACTGGTCTGCAGCTTTACAACCCCATACGCAACAAACTGCGAAACATTGTGTATTGTGACACCTGCTGACTTCTTAAGCAGTTTGAGCAACAGTAGCTCGTCTGCTGGATCGGAGATGCTCTGACCCAGTTGTCTAGCCATCACAAATTTGTCCTTGTCAGACTTGCTCAAATCCTTACACTTGCCCAACTTTCTTGCTTCAAACACATTATTTTCAAGGACAAAATGTTCACTTGCTGTCATATAAATTCCATCCATCCACCTATAAGCGGTCATAATGTTATGCCTGATCAGCATAGCCTTGCATATTAGTATTTAGGTTGTAGAGTTTTTGCAAACCTGTTGCAAACATGTTAATTTCAATGTTTTAGTCCAATAAGAAAAGGCTGATTTCCTCTCAGCAGGTTGTTACATCACTATTTAGCCCCCCTAAGGGCATGTGGAGCTTGGTTTCTCCATTGTAAAGAAAACATTTTGCATACAATGTAAGTCTAACCCCTCCAAGAAAGAACTGATGTCAGTGTGAGATGTTGTTTTTTGTCTAATGCTGTGGGAATGCTTCAGTGAAGTATAACTTTAACCGAGCATCAACGTATTTCATCGGTGTCCTGCACTTTTAATGTTAGCTGGAAAATAAAAAGAAAGGAAATTAAATGAGCAAGCTGGAGTTTGGACTGAACAAAATTTTGCTTTGATTGATGTTATGCCCAAAACACAAATTTGTATAATCAGGCCCACAACCTATCATCGTGATGCCAAGAAAATGGCATTGGATTGGAATTTAGAAAGCAAAACATAGATGGGTATGCCTCCAAAACACCATGCACCACATGTTTTTAGAAAAGGCTTCAAAGTCATTAAGAAAGGGCGCAGCAATGTCATCAAAATGCCAGATGTTGCACTTAAAGGCATTTTTATATTTTCACCAAATTATTTGAAAACAGCAACACAAATACAGTTCAGGTTATTGGGAAAACCATTAATTAAAGGACAGGATGAAATTGAAATAAAAGAATTATTAATGTTATAAGAAATGAGGAACAGAGTTACCACATCTTTCTCATTTCATATTTATCTACAATAAGTTTGACTGAACGAAAAATACGGTTTGATTTTATTCTGAATGAAATTCAAGTATATTGTAACCTTTTGTTTCAATGACAGGCAGAGAGGTGCCTCACTTTAAAAGAAGCTGACACAAGGAAATGTGGGTAATATTCCTTTCTCTCCTTAAAAGCCAAAGGATGGTCCAGTGTATTCTGCACCATAGGAGATAACAGAGGATGAAAAAACTCCTGTCCTTATATTTCAGAAACTTCAAACAGCTCATAATCTGGCTGACACTAAAATATTCCCAGGTTGTTTCACTCAGGTAGGAATCTTCCTTCACAAAAAGGACTATTGAACGGACCCAGAGGGAGAAAGAGAGTGCAGGACGGGTGTGTCTTAGTGAACAGTGGTGATCTGCAGCCCTTGATCTGCATAGTAAACATTACAATTGCAAAAAAGTGTTTGTTTTTATCCCAGTAAAGCCATGACACAGCACAGAAACAAGGGCAACCAGCTGGGTGAAGCCAGGTCAGGGATGGAGCTGGGGCGGGGTGAGAAAAAAGGAGCAGCGCCAAAACCGGACATGAAACAGATGGCGAGGGAGTGTCCAGGTTGGGAGGGGGGTGGGATCTGGTAACTGAACAGAACCAGTCTTTGGTGTACAGAATCAGCTGAGTGAAGCTAGACTCTCAAAGCTAAGAGACAAAAAAAGGCTAAGTGGGGACTTGTGCCTGTGATTTTAGGGCTTTGCGGCTTGTCATGGAGTCATGGGGTGCAGTTAAAGCTAAGGCCACTCGTGGTGATAACGCCGTCCATTCTTCTTCCTCTCCTTCTGCAGGTGCTCCAGCTCGGCCTCGTACATCATCTCCTGCATCAGGTACTTTTCCCTCCTCATGCGGTCGCACAGATCCTTGGGCATGTCAGGGATGAGGTACGCTATGAAGGACTTGATCCCGAACACCAGGTGCTGCAGGAAGCATGAAGCATTCATGAGTTACACTCCACACAGAGGTCACGCACTTCAGCTGACTGCATTTGTCATTTTATTCAATATGCATGCAAAGGCTTTTGCTGTACACAACAATAACAGGCTTTAGAGGCTTTATAATATTCATACAGCCCTAAAAACCTTACAACACAGCTCTAAAAACATGTGTCCTTTTTCTTTTACTATTTAAAGCAACAATCTGTACAAGGATAATGGCATCAACCCGACTTCCACAAAGTGCTTGGGTCACCTGCTTTTTGCACCTTTTCTGATAGGAAGTACTTATAGCTTTACAGCACTTGTTCACTCAGCGGCTTTCAGCTTTGAGCTTTATCTTTTTGATGTCTGAGGCTAAAGCCGCATTCACACATCAACGTACAATAGCTGATGCTGACCAAAGATATGAAATGATCGTGATTTAGTGAACTGTACATACGTCAATGTATATTTGTAAATATGTTAATATTGGCCATCATGTCAAACACAATTATCAATTATATGCTGGCTCTGCATATTGAATCATTACATTAGGGATTATTTGTGTTGCAGCACATGTTGCTAAACTACTTCTGGTTTGATTGTTGCAAACTGGACTTTTTACATTCACCCACATACTTTCACTTCTCTCTCTCTATGATGCTGCTTCAAACAAGACTCCAACCGTGATGCAACACAGAAATGAGCCCTCATCTTCAGTCACATTTATCCATATTTACATGAGCAGTAAATCCCATTGCCGAATCTGTAAACTTCTACTTCTCAGCAGAGGATGGAAACACAAACAAATTCACATTTTCTTTTGCCAACTCCTAAATGTTCCAATCTGGCAGTATGTTTGGATGGCAACCCCACTGTAACCATATTTTTTTTCAACGCGGGTAAACCCACTAACAATCAGTAAGTGACTCCTTTCCCACTGCCAGCAGACCGGGGTCTAATCACCAGCAGACGAGCTGCGTGGATGGACACAGGACACATGGTCGACAGGAGCCGATTGTTACTGGGTTTAAACAGGTGTTTTGGCCAGTGGGAAAGGGGTATCAGATAATTTATTTGGGTAAGTTCCTTGCATCCCCCATGGTATTTTATCTGCGTGAGGGCAAGAGGGGAGGGGTGATGTCAGCCTGTGCAACCAGCACAGGAAAATGGAGACTTAACAGGACAGATAAAAACAACCGCTGTTGTGAGAGAACTTTTTTTGCTTGTAAGGAGAGTAACACAAACTCGTTGGAACATTGAAAGTGTTGTTTCCACTGCACATCCTCAAAGTTCTGTAGAACATCTGTGCTGAAACAATCACCGCCTCGCGGTCTCTCACGCATCCTACAAGCCATCTCACACTGCTGTTGGATACAGAGCTTAAATACTGCAGCTTTCTCTCTCTGGTGTTGTTGTTGTGCACATAGTGACGCTGCTTCATAATTACCTCTGCGAGCTACAATGGTCCTCTCAACTCTTTAATTGATGCTGTTAATATGATTTTTGACATATATCACTTAAGTCAGGACATAAATTGTGATAGAAATTGTTTGTCCACTATCATATTATGAACCATAACTTTCACTTCGTAAGATTGATGTTGTAAGCTGCCTATTGGTGACCCCCAGCCCCCCTCCACCCTTTCCTGCATCCAGCAAGGCACACTCCCTGCTGAGAGGAGCAAGTGTGAACGACCATGCCATACCTGGGCGGGCTGCCCAGACATCATATCCGGATAATGTCAGGGTAGCATGTGTGAAAAGGGCTTATGTGTGTTGCACAACAGTGTAGTTACACTCAAAATCCCTGGGAGGGCACCAAAGAGCACCAAACCCAAATCCTGCAAACTGTTGCTTTAAAGGTTTGGATTTAAATAAAGTTTTTTTTTCAGTGTGTACAACAGCCATCCAAACTCATAATGTAAATGTTAGAGTATCTGTATTCTGCTGTTTAAAAATGAAAAATAGCACGTTTCAGTGGTAGTGTTTGCAGTCTGTATCTTTTTGTTGTCTGTACCAGATGTCAATTGCAGCAAACAAAACATCTAAATGAAAATGTATCATTTGGAAGTTTGACATTTTGAATGCAGGGTTAAATGCGTTTACCATGGAAAAAAAAGCTTCTTTCTTTTATCCAAACAAAAACCTTGAGAACAGCAGGATCAGGGAAAATCACACTTTTGCTGCAGCTTCTTTTCCAGAGCTGTGTATATCCTGCCAATGGTATAAAATTAAACATACAAGGCAGCTATTCTTGGAAAATCTTGTCCATATTACAGGAAACAGGATGAAATATTGTGATTTTGTCTTAGCAGGACCACCATGGAATTTGGGTTTATTCTGCAGATTTAGTGAAATTCCTCAGTCTACTGCAGCAGCAACATTCACGAAAAGCAAGAGAAGACCCTAAACTGTGCTTGTGAGGTTTTTTACTTAATGATGACAGCACATAAATTTATAGAAAAAGACATACTGTAGTTTCACAGGCGAGAGGAGACATAAGAGGATTAAGTTTTAGCAGCTTGACTTGCTCGTAAATACTGGAACACAAACACAAAGAAAAAGGAGAGACTGCTGACAGACCTCAAAGACGATGATGAAGGCCAGCCTGGCAGCCAGGACGTGCCAGAACTGCAGGGTGAATTCATACGGCACTGAGCTCCAGGGTGGTGCTCTGTAGTCTCTGTACCTGCAGTAAATGGGATGGCTGCTGTTCCTGTGGTCGCTCATGTCAAACACTGACAGGCTGCTGTTCATGTAGCCTCGCAAACACCTGAGGGTGGAAGAAGAAGCACTCAGGTTGTCTAAAAAGCTCCTCTTATGAATGCATATTGAGCTTACTCATCAAAATGAGTGCTTACTCATCGTCATGGTGGTGTCCCTTGTCTACACACGGGCCGTATTTGAAGGCATAAACAAACCGGGGGATGTAGTCTGAGGTGATGGCGATGACGAAGGCATTGGTGATGACAGCTAGCACGCCAATTCCTTCAAGAATCCCGTGCCAGATGCCTTAAAAACAGAGCAAAGAGATTTTTGTAAATATTGTGACATGGATCTGAATTTGCAGGAATTATTTACTGAATAAATCTTGAAAATAAGCTTGTTTAATATGCTAACTCCCCTTCTTTGTGCTTCATTAATTTAGTTTAAAAGTCACATGTCCTGCAAAAATCAATTTCCTTCAATTTTCCTGCTTTTAATGTTGTCAGAAGGGGCTTGGGGAGCAGAAGAACATGTTAACTATTAAATTCTCAATACAAGGAGAAATGCTCTGTGCCTCTTTAAGGAAACTCCCTGTGGTTTGTTATGTAATAGTTCTACAGCCTCCACCTACATGTGTGTTTTGATCGTCACAGGCAGATGCCATGACTGTTTTGAAAGTCTGCTCAACAGCCTAGAGCCCCTCCTCGCCCCTTGGCTGCCCCAGAGCAATGGAAAGAGAGAGTTACGACATCTCTGTAGACGCCAATGGGGCAATTATTTGACAGCAATGGCGGATCATGGAAGCCCTCAATAGTTCCAAACAATGAGACCGAGGCAATAGGATTCCTATGGGGAATGTATGTTTCTCGCATTTATCAATCAATTGATCAAAAGATCAATTGACAGGTAGGAAGCTACAGTTGACATTTTACTGATGACCATTTTACAAGCGCATTGGAATCAAATTAACAATGTAAGTTAAAGCATGATAGCTCATCAATTTTGAACAAAATATTAATATAATTAATATATTAATATAATTAATATAATTATATTAATATAAAAAATATTAATATAAAAAACAAAATATAAATATTAATTTTTTACTGCACTGCACAGGAGGCTCGGTTGTTTTGTACTGTGTTAAATTATTATTTTAGTATGTTAGTTAATTTGATAATTGAACGCCACTTACTCTGTTAATTTAGTGCTTAGTTTGTTAGTTAATTTTGATAATCGTATATATCTTCTATTCCTTGATCTATGTCTTATGCATGCTACTATCCCTGTACTTGCCCTGTACTGCTGCAATACCAGAATTTCCCCTTTGGGGATCAATAAAGGACTATCTTATCTTATCTTATCTTATCTTAATTTTACTGAGGTCACTGGTCTGCTTCTTGTTGTATCTTACATCCTTGATGAAAACTCTTTTGCATTAGGCCTGTGTGGTTAATCTGGAAACAACAGGACTGAATAAAATGTTTTTAAGAAATCATGTAAGCCATTGTTTAATTGCTTGATTTTTGTTTAGTATAAGAAAGTATGGGTTAGTAGTCAACCAGCAAAAAAATAACACGCTGTGGCTTGGTTTTCCCTCTGTCCTCGCCACACACACACACACACACACATATATACAGTAGATAGATATGATAACTTAGATATTTTATACTTCACAAGACAGTTTCCTGTTTCCTACATGTATTAATTAAATAAAGCTAAGTTACACTATAGGCAATGTCCTTAAAACATCTGAACATGTTTTCCAACTCAGGAGGATCACACAGGCGTCTTCCTTCTTTGTGTGAAATGTTACAAAAAAGTAAGTCAGGAATTTCCCAAATCACCAACGCTGATGTTATAAACAAGGAAATTTAATGATGTTACCGTGTCAAGCAGTGTTTGCTAGTCAAGAACGTAAAGTAAAGCTTGTTTACTGTCCACATTCTTCCTTTTCAGAGGAAATTTCAGCAATTTTAAAGCATTATCGCAATAATTATGCTCCTACACAAGCGCATAGACCGTGTACCACGTTGGAATTTGCCTAAGTCAATGTATCAGTGTAAAAAATGGAAAATATTGGTAAGCAATTACCAGTAACCGCGGCTAAGCAGTTCATTTAAATGACCCACCAAGCTTGGTTTGGAACTATTCGGCTGCTACATGAACCACGTGACCCTCTGTGTCCTTGTGTAATAGACGCCCAAGACATGATGTAAATGGTCAAACACACCAGGACATGGGACCTTTAATGTAATTATTTATTAGTAAACAAATCCACAGCACTCAGAGATGGTTGATGGTGGGATGATCACATTATCAGTCTTTAAATTAAGTCATGGCACAATGACAAATTGATTAGATTCTGGTGATCTGAATCTGGATGTGGAGCCAGGATTTTTTTAAAGGCTTTGTTAAAATCACAAGTGCTGCTCGGAGCAATTCTAGTTTTATTAACACTAATTGACAGAAACATGAGAATTATATTGATAAAAAGAGAACAAAACAAGTTGGATGCTTCATTGGAACAGAGCTACTTCTAGTACGTACCTCTGTTAACGTTAGTTTTTGCAGTGTTTGTAATATGAGATAAATTCATTTATGATTTTCACCTGAAGTCTCCACATAAACTTATGCAGCTTATAAGTCGGCTGTTGTCGAATATTTTTACTGCTTAGATCGAGGCAACAGCATTGATTGACACACAGTCAACAACACTAAGTACAGGATGGTCCCAGCTTAATCGGGATGTGATTTATATCACATTGTAATGAGGAAGCAACCAAACAAAAAGAAGTTTTGAGAGCACAAACCTCTGCCAAAGCATTTCTGACACTGTTTGTGGGTTATTAGTGAAAATGTGGAAAACTGCCAAATCCAGCACTGTTAACAAATCCTTAAAATAAATCCTGAATCTGAATCCGTGTACCAGTCATAACTAAAATACAATTACCGCTTACTTGTGCCGTTAACAACATTCCCTGGAAACTTCATCAAATCGGTCAAGATTTTTTTGAGTTATCTTGCACACAGACAGAAGGACAGAAAGATGATCAACCAAAAAAAACAAATGAACGGACAAATGCTGGTAAATCCATGACCTTCTTGGGGAACGTTAAAAGTAAGAAAATCTCACAAACCACAAAAATAACTGAATTCTGAAAAAATCCTTTAGGCCCTTCATACATAAAACAGGAGTTAGATTATTTCAACACTACTAGTTTCTACACTTGCCACAATAAACAAACAGTTCATGATCTTTGTGAGTCAAAACTTATATTTTTTGGCATAAAAACAGGAAAATGTTCTGTTGTACTTCAGATGAGAAAATCTTTTTTTGGCCTTTTCTGCTTCAGACTTGCCTTTGTATGATCAGTAAATGTCAGATTAAATCTCCAGAAAAGCTTCTCTTTGATTCTGTGTGCCTGGAACATAATGAGTTGATTAGAGTTGAGGAATTTTTATGTTTCACGGCGGATACTTCTCTAAATTACAGGGTAACGTGCCGCAGGAAGTATTTGGTCTTATTTTACACAGCAGTTAGGCCAGTGGTAATTATGTCAAGAAAAATATGACTTTGATGTTTGTCAGCTTCCTTATTTTCAGTAAAAAGGCGACAATACAACGCTTAGAGAGGGATGACAGGTTAGAATAACTGCAACTTTTACAAGAATTTTAAAATTAAAACCCGACAGTGAGCTCTGGAGTCATTTTATTTTATTTCCATATCACAATGTTCAACTGTGAAATCACAAGAGGGAGCATCTCTGTTCGCCAATATTTTAGATAAATAAATGTGGATCATAATAAGGGTTTTATTCATAGAGAAGGAGGTTTTCTTTCTCTGTACATATAGTTTTATCTAACACACTTTTGATAACAAACCTGTGAGGTGTTACGGAGAGCAAAACCAGGTCAGGATGAGAAGAAATAAAGACTGAAGAGGAGAATAAAGTTTTGACGTGAACCATCGGAGATTAGAGCAGGTGTCAGGGTGAGTGAGGAGTGCAAGCTAGCGATCGCCAACAATGTGTTCCTTCAGTCTGTTTTTCATTTAATATTCACCATCACTTATTATTCCACTTTGAACCCGCCCCTCCTCAAGCTTGCAGGATTCACCCTGTGAGTCTATGTGAGCAGAGACAGATGCCTGTAAAAGTCACTGTGTGTAAAGTTCATCAGTTCAGAGGAAGATGTTTTTGTCCCTGTTAGTGAGGCTCTCTGTGAGTTTCAGCTCTTACCGCTGAGTTACTGACAAGCTGTGAGCCTCCGCCTCCCACTCGTAACCTCAGACAGCCGTGATAAGTTCAGTAAAGTTGCTGCTGCTGTAAATGTCCCTGTTTTCTGTTGAGCTGTTTCAACTTAAAAGCCCTTTGACAAACTAAGACATGATAACTTCTACTGTGAAGTGTTTATAGGAAGCAGAATGTGTTCACCATCTACACTGACTTCCCTTTAGCGGAGGAACATCCAGCAATTAGTGACTGGAAGAGGAGATACAATACGCCGCCAAATGAGTGTGTTCGTTTACATGTTGGAGAAAAATTGACTTAAAACTGTAATTAATGAAACTGACATAAGCAGAATATTAACCCACCTCATCAACAAGTAAAATGGTGTGTAAGAATGTAAAGATAGTGTAAATATAACAAGAAACAAGTGCTTTGACTCTAAAAACCTACAACTGTACATTGATTATAATTATAGTCATGTAACAAAACTCTCTTTTAAGATTTAATACGACATGATGTAGGAGAATAGAACATTCTGGCTACCTCACTGACAAAAGACAATTTGTCATCAATTTTGAGACTTTTCCTTTGAAAAAACGTTGAAAATCAGTTGTTACCTTACAAAACAGACCTTGACAAACAAGATTTTGTGAAATAAATTGAACCTGCACATCCCTCTTTAAAATAGATCTTTGGTTGTAAAGCTAAACATTTTTTAATACCTTTTGCCAACAAGAAAAGACTAAAATATTAAGGGTGTGCTGTCAAACATTCAAAACCCATGATTTATTAGATCAGGAATTTGCAACTTTGGTTTCCACAGGGGGCAAATCATTTAACTCTCAGTTTCACAGGGCCAATCATTGCAAATGAAAGAATGTTACTAATAAGGCACTTAATATTTGGCTTATATCAGAATTTCTATTTATTTTTCCAAGTTAAAAACCAAACAGTTAAGCTCAATTTAACGAAACACGAAATAAATGCCAATTAAAGGTACTTTCCAGTAATTTGTTTTTTCTTGATTAGTTTATTGATTTTACAAGAAAATCCCACTGAAAAATTAAATTTCCTCTGCAAAAGCAACCTGGCCAAGGTAGAAGTCATAAAAATCTTAGTTACTGAGGGTTAATTTAATTAATTTGTCCCAATTTCCCCCCTCAAAAAATCAATAATGTTTATTAAAGACCCTCAGAAAAACTTTTATAGATATTTATATTTAAATATTCCTTTAAAAGACAAAATAAACCAAATTCCTAAAGACAAATGTGGAAATATTCTTATTGTGCAATATTCCACTAGAAGTGAAATACATAATACAAGTATTTATTTTAAATTATTTCAGGTATTTAAAGTATATAAACATGAGTGGGATACAATTTCTACTGGATTTTTTTTATCAACAAAAACTGGACTGAAACAGGTCAAAGATAAAGATGTCATTAAATCTAAAATAGCTGCCAAAATGAACACTGAGTTCGAGGATATGGGGATGTGTATTCATGGGAGGTTGGGGCAGCATATGGCAGCACAGATACTGAACATATCTTTCTCCATAGGATAGATAATGGTTGGTTTTGTTGGAAAATGTGACTCTGGTCTAAAAATAAACCACACACAGAGGAGGTGTGGCGACTGCACTGACCTATGTCCGTGGCTCGGGCTGGCATGGGTCTCCTCCACTGAGTGACAAACTTGTAGGCGTCGAGGCGAATCTCGATGATGTTGTTGAGCAGAGCAAGGAGTGGGGCCAGTGGGAACGCCGCTACAAAGATGGTAGTGAAGCCAAACTGGAGGACTGCAGAGGAAAAGAAATGATTGGATGAACTTCACAGGATGTCAAATCCTTTAAAAACTACTCCAAACATTGAGCTTCAGCCATCTTTCTATTAAAACCCCGTCCAAGTCCAGACTAATAGAAGCATTTAGAACAGAGGGTCTCATTTACCAATGTATTCTGAAGATTTTTCCTAAAGGAGAAAAAGCTGCAGTGGATTCATGTTCTTAAACAGAGGAATTGTTTGCACCTGTGTTCTTAATGTCAAATCCATTTTAACATCCCCTTTAAGCCCATATAAAGGCATGAAACGCCAGGGTCCTGCAAACTATACATGCACACAAGACTCAAACAGGATCAAATGGAGAGATTCAAAGATTTTACAGAAATGTGAAATCAAAATACTCAAACAATTACTCTTCACAGTTCTAAAGTGGATGTAATTCTGTAGTTGAGTCAGGCTGATTTACTGACATGCAGTAATATTGAGTAGCACCAGTTGTGAATACTAAATAAATGCTAAAAGAAGAGATGTATCTGATTACATCGCTCAGCAGGTCTGTCATGAAAAAAAAACAACTGATATCATGCTGTAGTCAGAACAGAACGACCACAACAAAAAAACAAAATTCATTGATTAAATTGATATATTGCCTAGGCCTAATGTATGTGCACGCAGAGTAAACATTAAAGTACAGCATCGGAGAGCTGTAGTCAAAGTCAGTTCTTGAGAGCAGCTTGATCATACACACTTACTGAGCATTTAAAGCAGCCTGTTCTGAGCAGGGCTTAAACAGGAGGGTTAATAGGCATGCCAATATCCAAAATCTGAGCGGAAACTGTAAGCATATGATTTGTAGACGTCGGTGAGCAGTGTGAACATGCGGAATAAGAGTAAAATATGTGACCTTTTAGCCACTGCTGAAAAAAATTCTCTTTTTTTCTTCAGTAGAAAATCTTGAAGGAACGACATTTCCAACAGCACACTCCTACTCTGAATAAAACTGATTCATCTTTTGTTGACTTTTAACACAAAGCTTAGAGAAATGCTTTAAAAATAAAATGTCCCTGAATTTGACAAAAAATGAGAAAGAGGTTGAAAAAAGAAAGAACACCAAGTCAAACTCATCAAAATTTTGGCAGAATAAAAAAATGGAAACAGAGGAGAGGCGATAGTCATATTTCATATAAAATTCAAAATGAAAACAACTTGATAGAAATCAACATTTATTCTAGATCCTGATGCTGTCAAATGATCAAAAGTCGTTTAAATTCCCTTGAGCAAAAAAGTTTTTTGTTTAAAATTAGAGGTCATTGAATAAGTGTTAAATTAATAAAAAATACTTTAACCTATGATGTAAAATGTGTTTAATCTGTGTGCTGATCAGTGCAAAAATCTGTCCACTTAACCATCTCTTATCAGCACCTAAATGTGTGTAAATTGGTTCTGGAGTGGTCTTAGATATTGTTTTTTTGTAATTTGTAGAAATTTAAATCAAGAAAACTTGGTGAACATTGTTGTCTACTTAAAAACTGCACAGTCGGGTTTTAAAACAACTTTTTTCTGAAGAGCAGTGGCTGAATGAGGCCCAGAGGTGGAAAGTATTATTTCGATTTCAAGTATCATGATACTGAACTTGGACTAAATACTGAATTTAAAATATTTGCATTGTGACACCATTAGGTGATGAAAGCTTTGATTGGCTCAGCTTTATATATTCTCTTGTGGAATGTACATGAATACAATATTTCCCTCATAAATTACTTAGAGGTCCCATGTTCTGCGAAATCAATATTTCTTTGCTTTAAATGCTGTTAGAATGAGCTTGGGGAGCAAAACAACATGAGTCCTTTTACTAAACTCTCAGTTCACAGAGAAATGCACAATGCCTCTTTCAAGAAAATGCCCCTTGAGATGATCTGTTCTATACTACGTGGGGTTTATTATGTAACAGCTATACAGCCTCCTCACTCCCTCAGATCTGAGCGTTTCCAAAGTGGAGGGGAAAAGAGCTGCATCTGATTCTCTACAGAGACTAATATTTTCATTTTTGTAATTCAACTTAAATCAAATGTGTGCTTAATATACACCCAAGACATGATGTAAACACAAGGACATGAGACCTTTGGGTAAAATTTCTGATTAAAAAAAGATCAATACTATTCAAAATGGTAGTGCACAAAAAAAAAAACTGAATTGAAGAGATGTGAATCTATATAATGACTAAGTTTCCACCCCTAATGAGGCCTGTAGAGTTTTACCCATTTCCAGATATTCATCCACCAGTCCGTGTGCATTCATGGGCTGCAGATTCCAGTCTTTGTCCCACTGTGGAAGCTGAGCTTTGTTCTCCACATTCTGCCCTCCACCACCTCCTTTCTTCATCTTCCTGCGAGACCACCAGTTCTGCAGCAAACTGAAAACGTAGCAAGTAGCTAGCTGTCATATCAAGGCAATTATTTCTGACAATGTGCCGAGCACTGCAGGAACCCTTTGACTAAAGCCCACAGAGAAGGATTTGATGTATTTTTTCAGGAGAAAATCCTTTTCATATGCTAATGAGCCAGCGGACAAAAAAATCACACAAATTACATAACATTTTGTTAAATGCCAATCATCTAAATTCACAACACTGGGGATTAAATGTGGCATTTCTAATGGCTGGAGAAAAAAGAAGCACATGATTTTAATTGCACATAACTTACGGGAAACCAAGCTCCATGAAGTTGTTCCAGATTTGTTTGAAGAACATGATGACGCCCATTTGCAGGCACAGATCAATCAGACAGCCGCTCGGATGGCACTGAGAGAGATAACACGAGAAACTGAAAAACGTTTTCCAGGCCCAATAATTACATTCCAGCAACAATTTCCTCGTTCTACTCCCGAGTGAGTGAGTTTGCATGATTTGGTTTTTGAGGTTTTTAAGGTTATTTTGCCAGTGATAATCCGTATCAAAAGTAATTTGGCAAAAAATGAGAATAGTTTTTGCAAATTTGGGAATTTGAATTTCATTAGTGATAACAGGCCTGATGATCTCTTTGGAATCAAACAATCACATTCGATGAGGTAAGAACTGGCCAAACTTTAATACTTCAAAACTCTGATTTTTGATCATATGGCCACTGCAGGGAAAACATCTAATGTAACAGTATGTGCTTTCATTCGCAGGTCAGGCTTGAGATTTGAAGTTCAACTACTAGATGACATAACTTTCTATTTTCACAGGGAATTAACATACAAGTCGCTATTTCCTTTGAGCTAACACAGCAGCATTGACATGCAGTGTTGGATAGCATAACAGTACTTTTGCAATATCAAAAGTTGAAAGCCCTCTGCCTCTTAGTTTGGTTACAAATATAACACACGGTTGGCAGTGCGTTTACTTTTGAAACCTGTGGACTCTAAAATCACCCTACAGTCGAGCTCACAGCCCATAATCTGTAACTCTGCTGCACTGTGACAGGATAACAGATGTGATAACTAAATCCAACATATTATATTTCCACAGTGTAGTGTAGCCCTCTCTGTTCTGTTATCAGCTAAAACTGCTACCTTCATGCATGCACTCATACAGCTCAGTTCACTTCTGCTTGCATGCAGGTCTGTGCTGACGTGACTACTAATGACACCAAATTGTATGAACAGGAAGGAAGTTTATTAAGATACATTATGCTGTGGAGGTAGAACAGAAATGATAATTTCATGGCCGTTTTTTGTTGTGTCCACTTTTGGGACCTAATGGGCCAAGTGTGACCATTTTCTGTATACTGATACAGCACAAAAAAGACACACCCAGATAGATTGTACTTATAATTACTGATATGTCACAGACAATGTTAGTCCCAAATAGACCTCCCTCCTTGCATTATTGAAATGGAAAAAAAATTACACTTCATGCATTTTGCCCCAAAATAACAGATGTACTTAAAGGGATATTTCAGTATTTTTAAGGTGGATTGTATCAGGTCCTTGACGATAGTCAGTGAAATGGCTGAATGTGCTCCCAGCAGCGCTGTGCCTTTAAAGACAATAGGCTGAGTCAACATGTAAGGTATGCTGCTGTTAATGGGTAAAGTTATTTCTCAGAAACAAGCCACAAAACTTGGTTGGGTTGATTGTACGATTGGGCAAAAATTTTAAGAGCGCTATTTTTTTCCTCCAGGGAGTCTCTGTGTTTGGCACAATTTTACAATTCAACAAATGGCTATGTGTAACCTGAGTTGTATCAGGTACTTATAATTCATAGTTTTTCATATTTATCAACTGGAATGAAGTTAATGAACATAACTTATGCAATAAAAGCCATCCAAAGAAAGTTTGATCTAAGTGGCAATTGGACTCAGAACTGAAGAGGCCTTCTGGCTTAAAGGGGTGAAAGTGTAATGTGTCGTCTTGAGGATGGAAATGTACAGTCTCACTGATTATGGGACAGATTTATGGATCACATAACCACATACAGGTGGATTATTAGACAGATGAATTGAATAAAATTGCTAAATATATCCTCAAACAGAAGACAATAATGGCCCACTTATGGTGCCGCCTGATTGCACTCACCTCCTCCAGCCTCCATCGATTAAAGAGTTTATTGTATTTTCCCGGCCTACCAGCAAACCTGAACAGATTGAGATTGACAACATTAGCTGTGAAATTCAATCAGAGCAAAACTAATAAAGTCTGAGCGTGAGGAGAAAAAGACACTTGAAGGTGCTAATCATGTCTAACAAACCACAGCATAGGCACATTTCTAGTAACAGCACTGATCTGCAAACACGACTGAAGCTTGAGAGAGAGAGACGGAGTCTTGGCAGCCATGATGTGGGAGTTTGAAACCAAAAATGTCTGCATAATCTTTCATTAAGCTCACTGTAAACAGGAACTGTAGAGTTCATGGCAGTCAGCCTACCTTCCCAGGAAGAAAGCGATGTAAAATGTGGAGCTGTTCAGATTGACAAACTGGAAGAGGAACATCTTGAGAGCAAAGCTGTTCTCCCACTCAGACTCTGTCCGTGGGTGCTCTACGGGGGGAGAAACAGGTTACTGGGTCGGCTAAGGAAAATATAAATGCTTGCCAAATATGTGGAAAGAAAAAGATAAGAGAGGCATAAATGGGTGCCGAAATCTGAAAAATGCTTACCTAAATTTGTCAACAGATAAGCCACCTTTTCATACACCTGAAAATAAAAATGTTTAAAAAAGGCTCATTAAGGTACAGATGTGGAAATGCTTGATAAAAAAAATACTTTCTGAAATCCTTTCTTTAACAATAAAATCACCACTATTTACGCAAATGTATGTTTTGAGGTTATGATAGTTTGGGATTGTTTTATTGTTTAGTTTTTGTTCTTCTGCATTTTAGAGTAGCTTGAATTAGTTGGAATGCTGAATTGTAAGTCAAGATTTTTGTAAATAGTCTCTCTTTAGACTTATTATTATATGTTTTAGTGCTTATTTTTTTGATAAAGGGACAGAAGAATATTTCATGAAACTTATTTAAAAAACCGGATGGATTAGGATGTTTAAAAAAAGGAGGCAAAATTTTCTTGACTGGATTGTAAACAATAATAGAGAGCCTTTAGCCCCATTTATCCCCATTTTTGCTGCTGTTTCAAGCCGAAATATTAAAAGTGAAATACATATTCCTGTGACGTTTCACTTCTTCAGTGAATGTTGTGGGGATGAAATTCAGGCCCTAAATTTGCTCCATCCCCAGAGGTCGTGTCAGAGGTGTAATTCTGGTGCGAGGGGAGCACAGTGTCTTAGCAGGGGATGGTAGCATCATACATGTGTGTGTGTTTTTCTTTTTGTGTATGGGACACATGCCCTGTTTCATGCTTTCTTCCCCCTCTTCCAATGCCATAGTGCATTTTGAATTAAAATAGTCCAATCAGTATTGTCTTGTTAGTTATTGGCATTCATATTTCCCATACAGTTTTCAAAGCAGCAAACTAACTCACACTCAAATGAAAGCCATGACTATTTGATAAAACTGTCAGTATTTTGCTGTTGTACCCATTTAGATTTCTTAACCTTTTTCTGACTTTGTTTAAATGTTGTTGGTGCCTTTTTGAAACAAATGCATTGAACTACAGTACCCAGAAGACACAAGTGTACAGATGGTCATTTGCACAAAGTTTATTATTATTATTATTATCATTGTTATTATTAAAATGACAATAATTGTTTATTTTAGAGGGGGGGAAATCAGTGGATTTTTATAAGAGAAGGCAGTGGATTTTCCAGCACCACCCTTTATTAATGTTCTTTTCCTGATTGAAAATTGGAAACAAGAAATTACCCAGTATTTTGTGCCCAGGACTTCTATTTTTGTTGCCTTGGTATCAAAACAAGTAACAATCTGATTTGTATTGGTATCAATGCAGTGTTCTAAGTCCTGGTATTGTGACAAGCCCAGAAAGAAAAAAAAAGAGAAGCCTGAAGAAAAATTACAGCAACAACAAAAGAAACCTCTCTGTCTGTGGATGTGACAGCTCCTGGAGCACGCCTCTAAATAAACGTTTGATGACACATTGATTGGACAGGAAAGTCTAAACATGCCAAATGACGCTGGTCCAGATACCCACCACATTCAGAGACATAATGATCATAAAGTTGATGCAGACGCCGGTGCCAGACGTGGCAAACTGCCAGTTTTTCTTCACAAAATACCAGCCAAAAGAGGCGAACTTCTCCATGGCGATGAGTCGGAAAACCACCACAGCAAACACAGCGGTCAGGACAAGAGAAATCTGAGATAATGAATAGAAGAAGGAAAAGAGTGACTGACTTCCATGTTTAAAAAAGACACAATAGATGAAAACTCTTCTGCGGTACGTAAGGAGATGTGACATAGATCCTATCCTTTTAGGAACAATATCTAGTCCCATTATATCTTTTACTTTTTACAGGAGGAATTAGTTAAACAGTGTCTTTTACTCCAGGTCATCCATTTTTACCATGAATAAGAAACAGGGTGACCAAATGCCTAAAAGCTCCACATGGGGCAAAGATTATGTTTGTGTGGGAATTAAATACAATGACCCTCTCACTTTGGTAAAGAAACAAATCTATTGAAACAACTGGCTAATAATTCTTGAAGGAAACCCTTTACCATGGGTTGATTTGGCTGATCACACAATGCAAGTTAAGCATTTCGTGTTAATTTTGCAAAGAAAGGACAAATACACCCCTTAAACAAAGTTTGGAAACATTATTTGGGTCAATAATTTCTCCCCTTTTATAATGTTAATTGGTATTATATTTTATACCATTAGAAGGGCTGATTAGTCATTTTTACAACAAGGTACAACTCATGGAATGAGCAACGCAGCTGAATGTGTTTGTTGGCCCCCCAAAATGTGCTAAAATCCCCTGTAACTGGAAGCTGGTGTTCTGGTATGCAGAGAGACAGATTTATGTGGTGTCAGCCCTGGTACCATTTCCGAACTGAGGACCAAGTTCTGTGAGACGGTTGACATCAAAGACAGATTGTGAAGTAGGTGATGGCAAAGTAAACAACATCCCAAGAAAACTGGTTCCTCACCGTTGCTTCACTGAGGAACTGTAGGCTTTCCACCAAAGGGAAGAGGGGATTTTGACTCATTTTTTGGGGTGCTAACCCCCACCTTTAGCTGCTTTGGTTTTTCCTCAAATGCATAATCCTTACAAGTTAAACTTTGTTGTTAAGGTAGCTGATCAGGCTTTCCATGGACGTAAAACACAACACCAATTAGTGTGATTAAAGAAGGAAATAGTTGACCGGAATAATGTTTCCAAACTTTTTGGCTGGAGTAGGTATATATTGTTTGAATTATTTTTCTAACTTTCCAGAGAAGTTAAAGTTTCACAGGTCATATGAGATAGTTCTCTTGTGTGCATCTGTAATATTTCTTTCCTTTTTTTAAGTTAAATGGCCTTATCTAGCTTGCTATCCCAGCTAATGTAGCTTTATAATTGTCTGTGCTGCACAGTGTAAAAAATATTTGTCATTTCAGATTCAAGATAATTATTGTCATATACACACTCAATACACAGCGGTTATTAAAGGGCAGACTTCACACCTTGTTTGTTTGGCAGCCCTTGGTTTTTGGTTTCAGGAGGAATGCACCCACTGACCAGCACTTTCCTTTGTGAATCTCACATGTTGCGTGTCGCTTAAAATCTTGTGTCACTGTTAAATGTCACAAAACGCCCTCTGGGACTTGCTCTTCAACGTCTTCAGCCATGAGTAAACTCTCTCACAGATTTTTGTTGTAGCTCCACTTTTATGTAGTTTCCTTCACAATCTGTCAAAATTTTATCACAGAAGCTTGAATCTTTGTTTTGTGACAAAGGTTCAAGCTGTTTTTGTTACTTTGCCAACAAGGAAGGTGACAGGTCGCTGACGTCTTGACTCCTTGTCTGTGCTGATTGATTAACAGCTGACACAGACAACAGCGACAGCCGTCTCTTGCTTTCCAGCCAGCCACTGCCTTAAAGCCATGATTTAGACAGGCAAGTGAGCCAAACAAATGCAAGACATTGTCTCAATTTATAGGATTCCAGATAAGAAAAGGGAGACATGTTTTGAAAATGCAGTTCTGAAAGAAGTGGGATGCCTGATCATCCTCAAGACTTTATTTTGTATTTCACTTAAGTTTTCCATAGGTGGCTGAAGATAAGTAATTCTTCGCACGCCACTGTAACTTTGCCTAATGATGCTTGGGCTGTATTAAAGTGAACTAATGTTAAGGATACACAATAGTGAATTTTGCAAATGACCAACGAGCAAATATTCCAAACTATATTGTGGCAATATGCCTCACCAAACAGGGTAAAACATTCTGAAGCATTTGAGTAATCTTCCTAATGAGGTAAAATACTATAGTGCATTCCTAAATCCTGCTGGTATGCACATAATATAAATTGGTTTACATTTTCATATAGCCAACACCAAGAATAAGCCTGTTGGATTATTATCTGCCAACATCGACTCTGAAGATAATGTTCTATAATGTTAAATGATGAATATGTGTTGAGCCTTTAAAGGTCTGGCTTTGTTTATTTTTTTGTAAAGTGCCTGAATATGACATTTACCATTAATCGATGCTAAAAAGAGTGTGAGTGTGAAGCACATTGTGCTGCTGCGTGTATGAAATATGCATAAAAAAAGTCTGCTCTAACTGTCTTGTTTTTAGCCTTGAATACCGTTTGGGTCAAATTTGATCTGTTTTGACATTTGACAGTTGTAAAAGCACCCAAGCTGTTTCTGTTGTAGCCACAAATTCCCCAACACTGTATTGCTCAACCAAAAATTAACAATATTAAATCCTCTTAAAGTTTTGTATTTCTGAGCAGGTGCGACAATTTTTTGTACATTGAGGCTTTTCCTGATAAAGTTTGACCCTTTTCACATCAAGGACAATACACTGTAAGGACAAAAATGTAAGCAAGTGTTTTAGTCGAATCCTTGTCAAAATTATTTTCAGATCACACAGTGAATGCTTTGAATCTAACCATTATGAAATGGCTAAAACAAAATTATATCAACCACCAGTTTTCAATTTTAAGAGACAATTTTATAAACAAAATCCAACGATCAAGTCATCATAGATGAATGAATTTATCTTTTCATTAAGCTAAAGTACTATTTAAGATGCTGTTTTTGTTAATAAACCCTTTCATAAATAAAAAAGTAACTCGTGAACAGGAGTAATGAGTAAACCAGAGAGTATCTCTGCATTTTTCGTCCAGCAGGGGGCGGTGTTGTCCTGTCACTGCTGTAACATAAACACTCCAAAGGTGGCAGACAGAGCACAGTGGATCTCACTCTGAGACCAAATCCCAAAAGGGAGCCGATTATTCTGAGATCAAAGGGCTTACCATGAAGAATATTCCGGACACAGACACCATGAGCCGGCTGAGTTTGTCTGAGAACGGCTGGAACGGCTCTGGTTTGCCAGAGATGGGGTTGACTCGCTCCATCCTCGAGTATTTGGCTTCAAACTGCGGCCTCAGCTCCTCCTGATGAAAAACACACGTGAAAGCGTTGGACAGCGGAGCGATGAAGCAAGAGATCATCCCGTCCAATTTCAATTCAGGTCAAGGATGTTTCTAAGCAACATACTCAGAAAACTTATCTTCTGATAGTTGAAAATGTGTCATTATTTTGTGGCTATAATGCAAGGATTGTAACAGATTATAATATCATATGCCTATTTTAAGGTGGGAAAAAAATCCACTCAGAACAAGTCAAATATCATTGACATTGAATGTCCAACTGCCCTTCCCCTACATTTTTAGTCTTGTGTCATCTTGTTGATGAAAAGAAATCGTGCATTTTTATCAGGACTTTAATGATCAAATTTGTTTTTTCTTTGCTAGATCTCTCCTTTTTGTTTTGTACATTCGTTACATCCACCAAGGCTGTTATGTGTTTTGCCAGAGTTTGTCCATTTGTCTGTCTGTGCCCAGGATAACTCAAAAACTTCATTAAGGATTCTGATAAAATTTCAGGAAATGTTGATCATGGCACAAGAAAGAAGTGATAAGATTTCAGTGGTGATCCAAATGTTGATGTGGATCCAAGCTTTTTAAAGGATATGTTAACATCGTATGATGGGGCAGCTTTCCACATTTTTTTTAGGAAACTTGGCAAAGAATGTCAGAAATGCCTTGACAAAAATGTGCCAAAGTCCCCTCTTCACCTGGAATAAAGCCCTCAGTTCTTCAGTGAAGTAAGGGTGAGGAACTAGTTTTCTTGGGATGTTGTCTCCCTGGTGGTCTGTCTTTGGCGTTTGTTAATGGTACCAGGGCTGACAGCAAATAATGCTGCAACTCTGCAAACCTGAGCACCAGCTTCCAGCATCAGGGGATTTTGGCACATTTTTATAGGTGCTACCCACACGTTTAAGCTGCGTTGCTCATTCCACAAATGCACGATCCTTACAAGTTGTACCTAAATGTAATGGTGACTAATCAGGCTTGCTAAAAATAAACTGTAAAAAAACAACACCTATTGGTATTCTTAAAAAGGAGAAGAAATCATTTGAAATAATGTTTCCAGACTTTTTTGAGGAGTATATATTGGGTAAGAAAACTAATTTTTACTCAAAACAATAGAAATATCATGGATTTGAAAATGTCCCACAGCCCAAAGACTTGTTTTCAACTAGTTATCACCTCTTTTTTTCACAGACATTTTCAGTCATGTGTTAATCATCAGAAACCCTTTCTAGAACAAATCCTGACAAAAGGCAGGATTCCTCAATAACTGTAGAAAAGCATCAGTATATATATTTGTGTTGATAGACTATTAACACATAAAACTCTGAAATCTTATTTAAAAAATGAATGTACTCTAACCAGAACATTCCCTGACTTTCTGATTTTCACTTGTACTTACCCTAAAACACTTGGGTATTTCACTCAGACATTACTCTGGGATTATGTGCACTGCAGGGCAAACTCCTGTACTAAAAAAAGTGAGCCGTGGAATTTGAAGGGTAGGTTACCCTAAACGTTACTTGGAAATTTCAGGGTTGCATGTGTTAGGAGGGGAGTGGGGGGGGAAAGGAGTCCAGCAGGTAAATTTCAGGGTAAAGTTTGGAAGAAAGGCCCTTCTATTGATTAGGAAAAATTTCAAGGTTTGAGTGCATGTTAGATGAGGCCTTATGATCAACAGTGGTATCAAAATGTGCTATAGGCCACCAGAGTTCAGCTCTTTTAAGGTAGGTTATAAGGGATGCCTCGGACTTTTCGACCCCCCGAGCTGGCTACCTTTTCCCTTTGACTGACTCCTCAACATGTCTGTTTGAAGCAATGCATATAAGCGCTGTCAAATTGACCAGAAACGCTGCTAACAGAAGGAAATGTATGACACTTAAATGATATCACATCTATCGAGTAACATTGCTGACATACCTCTTCTTCCTCCCAATCAATGAGGTCCCAGTCATAAGTCAGCTCTGCCCTCCTCCTCTTCCAGAACTCCAGGAACACTGTGGCTGTAGAGGGAAACAGGCATCAATCCCATTATTGATCAACTTTGATTTGCAACACACAGAATGATTGATAACGACATGCCCACACAATGGGAAACCAAAGACCACAATCACGCTCAGAAACCCTGACACGCTTGGCCCATTATGAGGAGTAATTACAGCCCTTCCTTCACACACACTCTGCTTTCTATTCTGAAGAGAAGTTAAAGAGAAGTGGCAACAGCAAATAGGCTTTACTCGCACAATGTCTCATCCCTGAATCCCGCCTTTTTCAGGCAAGATCCATTTTATGTTGAAAGGCTTCAAAAGTAAAGCTTTCTGTGGGCAGAATTCAGTCTGCAGGCATTGTTTCCCTTTGTGTCCGATGTATTTGTATGTCTCCAGCTACACAACACTGAGGATGATGCTCAAGTCTTTTATCTGTCTGAACTTTTCATGTACTTTAGAGCAGATACATGACTCTAGAGAGAAGAAAAAGGCTTTGGTAAAATCTGCAAAAGACACACGCTTCAGAAGCTAATGGGGTTAATGGAAGTGGAAAAGTTGAATTAGAGTAGAGACAGTGATGGATCTGACAGAGGGAGTGGTGCGTGATCTATGATGGACGGTGCACTGTAATACTATAGTCCTGAGTCAGCCCTTCAGTCAGCTTTCATTAAACATACATGTAATACACATTTGATCTTTTAGCAGGAGGATGAGCATCTAATAAGGACTGTCAGGAAGACTGGATCAGTGAGGAGCAGCTCAAAGTCTCCATAGCTCGTATCATCTATTTTTAATGTTTTACGTATTAGAGCTCAAATGCCATACAAAGGAATGTCAAGCTTTAAATAATTTATCATTTTTGTGGAAAAGTACACTCACCTGACATTTCATTACGGTTACCCGTTCAAGTGCTTGTCAACACAAATAGCAAATCAGCCAATCACCTGAAAGCAACTCAATAAATAAAGCACCTAGTCAAGAAGTTCAAAATACACAAAGGCTGGTAGGGGTATTTCAGAAACTGCTGAGCTACAGGGATTTTCACCAACAACCATCTCCAGAAATTAAAGAGAATGGTCTGAAACCTGTCAGTTAAAAACAAAAATCGTCTGGTCAAGATTGTGCGAGAAGCCAATCAGATAATTGGCATGCAGCAGCTCTCCCTCTCAGAGATCTCTGACAGACGAGTTCTCCAGAAGGCATAGTCAATCCTGTCCAGCCCTGATCACCCACTGTTGGAGGTATTTATTTCTCTCCCGTCAGGATGGAGATATAAGGTACCTATGGCACATACAAATAGACACAAATTTTCCTTTGTGCCACGAGCAATTAATGCAATTGACTTGCATAATTCTTAATTGTTCTGCCCTAGGTGGCACGACCTATTTGAACTCTTGTTTTGAATTGACGACGGGTTTCACTCACGTCCTCCCTTCTTTTATACTCTTTTAAACTCTTTGATTCTTCTATTTCTACCTCATTGGGGTTGCTCATGTCAAGTTTGGCTATGCTGGACACTGCGATGTTGTTTTGTGTCAATGTTTGTTTATTTATTTGTTTGTAGTTGTTGTCGTTGGATGTGCTGTCACTGCAGACAACATTTCCCCTGGAGGGACAATAAAGCTCTGAACTGAACTGAACTGAACTGAAAAGAGAAAATATCCAGTAAGCAGGGAGAAAATAGCTTAATGATGCTGGAGGTCAGAGAGGAATGGCTAACATGGTTTGAGAATTATCAGAGGTTAAGTGGGCTCATAAACTAAATCAGTCCTGTCAAATCAGACCCTCCATGCACTGGTGGTTGACTTTGTGTAGCTGGAGCCGTTTTTGTGTTTTAATGCTCCCCTTTCCAAAAATATCTGGTCTATTAATGACATTAAAGCAGAGCTACTGCTAAACTGCCAATGAAGATTAATGCTATTAAAAGCCCTTCGTTATTAAAATTATAAAAAGTGAGAAAAAAAGTTCCACTTATGAAGATAAAATAAGGAAACATGAAGGACTTGTGGCCTAAAAAAAGCTCAAGAATCAGACTCCTCAGTTGACAGAACTTGAACTGCTGTTAAAGATGTTTTGGTTGAATATAGCTCGACCCACTTTTGTTTAAAGAGTGAGAGAGAAAAGCAGCCTCTTCTGATGCCCACATTCAGTCCCCTGGGCCAACCAATTTTTCATCTCTATCTCCCTCACACACAGCAGACCTCGAGTGCACTCGCTGAGTGGTGCAGCACTGCTACTTTGGCCCACATTGCCTAAAGCCTTCACGCAGGATTCGGGGCTGCAGACCTCGGTAAGCGAGGCTGCCTGGACCTCCCTCGGCTCTCCCGCTATCCTTGGCCTTTGTTTAGCCCAAACACTGAACACAATGTGCCAAGTGCTCCCTCTGGGCTCAGGTGATTATTTACCACGCTGGCAGATAGATGGACCTGGGCCAGACCTTGCACAGCAACGCTCACACTCTATGATACAATCATATTATAGCTGTGCGAATTATAGCTGCAATACACCGTTATCATGGTGCAATATTCCAACCCTGACAGTTAAATGATACGGTGCCCTTCTGGATTTATGTTTAATAATCCAGCTAATTACATCAGGACAGCAGCAGAAGCGTTCAATCAAAGAAACTTGGCCACGATTTATTCACTGACAAATGTGTTACAGAGAGACGAGCTGGTGCGTTTGCACAGCATCTTGTTTACTGTATTGAATTCTCGGTTGGAAAGCTTAATGTGTTTGGAGGAGTGGAGTGGAGAGCTGAGGCAGAAGCACTGACACACTCTCATATAAATAGATTTTGAATTCCAGGAGGGTTGTGTCTGGCTAAAGACATAGTTGATGTAATAACAACAAGTTCTCCCAAAATCTAGAACAAGGGCAAACAAGAAAAACAGCCTCTGCCTCTACCTACCCCAAATAGCCATGAAGATAGCAAAGAACACAGTGCCGCCATTATCAAACAGATGGGTCACCTAGAAAACAAGCAGAGGAGAGGCAGCTGTGAGACAGAGCGTGTAGGACACAAACTGTAAGATAGCTTATTAACTCTGGGAAGAAGGTTATGTTTTTGATGGAGTTTGTTAGTCAGTTAACAGGAAAATTAAAAAGTTAGGAACAGATTTTGATTAAACTTTACAGGAATGTTGGTCATGGCACAAGAAAGATGTGATTAGATTTCACTGGTGCTTTGAATCTGAAGGCAGATCCAGGAATTTTTGAAAGCATTTGTTAGCATTGCAAAAAAGGACAGTTTTCCACATTTTCACTCATAATCAGTATGTTCTTTATGGATTTTCATGGTATTATCAAGGAACATTGGTCATGGCACAAGGAAGAGGTGATACAATTATGGTGGTAATTAAAGAATTTTTTCAAGGATTTTTTGAAAGTCTGAGATTGGACAGTTTTCCACATTTATTTACAATAACTAGACCAACAATGTTGGCAATGACTTGGCAGAGGTTTGTGCTCTTCTAGATTTTTCTGATTTTTGATTTTTTTTTAATCATTGTAAAACCATTATTCTTGAACATAAACCTTTCAGAATTTTTCCAAGCTCCTGCAACACTTGTAGTTCAGGAAACAACTTTATTAGACCAACACGTTTCAGCTTTTCAGACCCTGATGAAGGCCATGCACAAGCCAAAACGTCTATGAATGTTCTTTCCTAAACTCCAAGTGTTGCTGGAGTTCTTTTGATTTCCTTAAGATTGGTTTCTCCAAACACCTTGCAAGTTGGTAAAGTTATGCCAGAACATCTGACTTTTGGGTTAAAAATTTTCTTAAGGAAATACTTGACATTTTATGTTATAAACTCATTTGAAATGTTGACAAAGGATAGATAAAAGTATCAGTACAGCTTTCAAGTCTATGTGATTAATGTTAAGCCAAAACACATCAGATGTTAGCTTCGTTTGGTTTAAAACTAAGCAGAAACCTCCATTATTGGAAAATAAATCCAATACTAAAGCGCACAAAGCTGCAGTTCCTTTAGTGTCCACTTGAGGCTGTCCACAGAAGTACGACAAGTCACATACACATCCATGTTAAAATGTATATTATCAAAGTAGAAGCAAACTTATGTACAGCCTAGTTTAAATAAGGACGTTGGTCAGGAAGCTAATGTACTTCTGTGCTTGCACTTTACAGAGGCTGGGTGTATCTAGTACTTGTCCATTTATAACTCCATTTATAAAGGATGACAGCTGTGCATAATTGGGGGCGTGACTGATATGACTACATCTCTGCTTTGTCTTTGTCTGGAGGCTTTAGACACACCTCATCTCCTCCTCTTCGTCTGCGTTTAGTTTCTGGCCCCCTCACCCAAAAAAACCCTCCTTCTTTCTTTTGTTTGTCTAACATTCCTGTATCAAAGTTGCATCTTTATTTCGAATATGTGAATTACAAAAAAAAATGCATTAAAGTAAAGAAACGAAAAGAAAAAAATCACTTATGAAAACAAAAGACAAACCTTAGACCTGCAACACTCAAGCATCTCAGTTTACATTTGCAAAAAGGAGTATGAAGAAGTATAAACTTATTTAATCCCTTTCCTTTTTCAGGTCAATCATGTCAATAACTTTCTAACTACAATTACAGAAAGTGAAAAACAAAGTGACAACTTATCACTCTACGTTTAGATTAAGCTTAATAACTTGAGCTTTCCTTGCTTTGAGAGCTTTGGTTTTATGCTAATTTTGAGTTAAAAAAGACTGATTTTAGCACCACATCTAACTCAGATATGTAAGTATAGGAATTTGTGTGACCAGTTCTTAACATTAAACTGAATATTAATAAAAATGACAATACGGACTTACAAAATATCAACATTTCAGTCCATTTCTTGGGTTAAGATTTACTAAACTGCACAAGACCCAAGCTGAAAAATATCTTAACATTTTATCCTGCGTCAAATGATAAAGAATAACAACTACTTCAGTCAATAATGGATAAACCAGCATTGCCATCTTATATATTACATAGAACTTGAAATTTTTTAAAACAACCAAAGTTTCTTACAGCAAATTGTGGAAAGTAAAATATATGATGTATATTCGCTCAAGGCTTCAGTATTTAAAGGTCCCATGTCCTGCCAAATACAACTTTCTTTGCTTTAAATGTTGTCTGGAGGGGTTTTGGGAGCAGAATAACATGACACCTTTTACTAAACTCCCAGTTTTCAGAGAAGTGCTCCATACCTCTTTAAAAAATGTCTCTTAAAACATTTCTTTTCACTTTATTATTTAATAGCTATACAGTCTCCACTTACATATGTGTTTTCTGCTTGTTACAGACAGACACCATGGCTGTTTTAAAAGTCTGCTCCGCAGCCTGTAACCCTCCTCCCTCCCATCAGGCACTGTTTGGGCAGCCAGTCAGCGCTGAGCTCATTATCATAGCCTCCCATAGCCTTGCCCAGTTAGATCCAAGTGGCTCCAAAGGGGAGGGAAACAGAGCTGCATCGGATCATCTATAGAAACTAAAATTTTCATTTTTTTATTCAACTTCAATCAAATCCTTGTTTAATAGACACCCAAGACATGATGTAAACTGTCAAACACACCAGGACGTGGGACCTTTAATAGGTTTCGATAACAAACTATTTGGAGCTAATCAAATCTGACATTACAATAAAAAAAACACTGTTATCAACGGAGTCATCAAGTTTTAAACTTAAAATGTTGGTAAAAGCCTCTCAGGAGTTGACCTTGTACTAACCTTGGCATACACACAGCTGTCGCTCAGTGTCCACGGATCACATGTGTCCTCACACATTGGACACATGATGGTGGTGTTGGCTTCACAAATCTCTTTACTGATGAGACAAAATAAAAAGAGAAAAAGAGATGATGTTGAAAAACGAACATCTTATTAATGACTTATTTAACCTGGGTATCAATAAAATGCATGACACACTATAACATACAATGCAGGGAGAACTGACCTGACTTGGCTAGAGTCCATTGTGAAGAGACCATAGAGGAAGACAAAAACGCCAACCAGAGCAGCAGGGATCAGCATGCCGGTGTACCAGCCCAACCACGCAAAGTAAAGACCAATCTTCTCACCAAAGTATCGTCTGGAAGAGACAGAGTGAGCAAAATTCACCAACAGCTTGTGTTTAATTTGACACAGTTGTGTTCGCTCTCAATGAGGATGTGGGAGTAGTTAGTTTACACTGAGGTGGCTGTGGTAACTTAATGGTGTGTCTGGTTTTAATGTTGTGGTGGCTAACAATCTTTCACTGTGTCTGCCTCTTGAACCTCTGCCATCAAAGTGCTTCAGAGCAAGACACATTACATGAGCGTTGTAAAGCAGCTCAGCACCTATTAGTGGGTCAATAATTCAAACAATCAATATCCCAGAGTTAATGTGAAGGGGTAGTTACAACGAGGAAGAAGAAATAGTGCTGTTTGAATCATACAATCATTATTTTACCTCAGCCAAGAGGTCATGTTTTTCCTGGCATTTGTCTGCTTGTCTGTTAGCAAAGGAAACTCGAAAAGAAGTGAACACATTTTTGTGAAATTTCCAGTTGTTGGTAATGTCACAAGGAAGAAGTGATTAGATTTTGGTGGTGATCTGAATTCAGATGGTGATCCAGTGTTTTAAATGATTAGTTAACAGTGCAAGAGAAGACAGTTTTCCATATTTTACCCAATAGCTCAATAACTTTTCAACAGATTTGGATGAAATTTCCTGGGAATGTTGGTCATGGCACAAAGCAGAAGTGAATAAATTTTGGTGGTGATCTGAATCCAGATGAGGATCCAGGAATTTTTTCAATGATTTGTTAACAGTGCAGACAGCGCAGTCTTTCACATTTAGACAATAACTAACCCAACAATGTTTGAAATGCCGTAGAGCACTTCTAGTTTTATATCAAGAACACAACCATGAAACAAAATCACATTGATTTATCAACAATTTCATCAGTAAACGGAATTTTAAATAATTTAATACAAGTTCTGTGTTTCCTTGAAGGGCAACAAGCTCCTTAAAGTCAGGGTGGCTCCACGTGACTCTTTTATCTGTTTTTGTTGTCCAAGGCTCCCCGTCTATCATCCTTTTAGACTGTCTTTTCAAACCAACCGAGGACATGCTGTGGCCCCATCTGCTCCTCACTTAAAGCAAAATGAGAGATGTTTTGGTGAGAAGGTCTGAGCATTGACAGTGTGTCAGTGCTACATTTGATCATTCTGCCAATATTACAGACAATATACAGTATATGGCTGATAGGTGACCCCAAAACATCAGCTATGAATAGACAAAAATTTCCTATCAGCCGATACCAATAATTTACTTTTTAGGCAATTATCAGCTGATATCAATATTGTTCCAATAACATTGTGCATCCCTTATTATAATATTTTTAAAAGAGTAACTTATTTTAGTTCAAGATCATTTACAATAACCTGAAAACAAATGCACTTAATGAGAACAATACCGACTATCTTTGGACACTAAAACAAAATGAACTTTATTTATACATTTATTACTATTTTTTTTTCTTCTTGTATGTACGGTTATATGTACGTATATTGTTTTTATTTTTCCTCTTTCCACATTCCTTTATCTCCCCATCAGAGGCCAAATTAACTTATGTTACTATTTTATTCTTTTAAGTATTTTGTTTGTTGTTACCCTTTCCTGTGGACTGAGAAAAGAACCAGAAATCCGAAATAAAAAACTGTATGAATATGGTTTGATATCGAGGAGACAGACAAGTCTGCCACACTGCTGTACACTTTGGGTGTTATTTATATATGTACATGTTTATTTTTCTTTTCCTTCCTCCTTTTTGTACTTAGTCCTGAATTTGTGTATATGTGTTTGTGTGCTTTATGTTTGATCAGAATATGAAATTGCTATACTTTGTGGCAATTGAAAATAAAAACTAAACATTATGTTCAATAAAAAAAGGCAGAAACAAGTTAAAAACATTAACTTGTTAGTATTTATAAAGCTGATATGCCATGAAAAGTTTTTTTTTTTTCACATTTAGCAACAATGAGCAGAGTGAACATTGATAAGGAACAGTAACAGATATAATATCGATGTGAATAGAACTTTAAAAGCCATTCTTCCTTGGCTCAGTTTTTGGTTTCTATTCACCCCGTAGGAAAACATTTTGCTGTTGAGCTGTTAAGTGCTGCAGAGTAATTACCAGCTATCTGCTAATTATATCAGCCTGATGTTCAGTGCTTTGCAGGTTGTAAATACAGGATCTTGAAACTATTCAGTACAAAATTAAAGTGTGCTGCTATACCCAACAACAAAAAACAGCTGAACAGTAAGTCAAAGGCTTAATCCCCATCACCACTTCCAGGTATGATATGTGCTATCAGGTTTCACCTTGAGTATGAATGTCACAGAGGCCAAAACAGAGGACAGAGTGACCGCAGCAGAACAGAACAAGCGCTCTGTGGAGCTCACACTGTGCTGGCTCTTTTGCTCTTCCAAAACAAACTCTGCGACTCTTTTCACTGTTTCTTTACGCAGAAGCCCTGCATTGCCTTTACACCTCGAGACATTCACATTAATTCTGTGAGGTTGTACACACAAATGCCTCTGCCTCCTGCTGAGTCCACATGCCTTCTTCTCTCCAATACTACTCCTCTGATACGACTTCTGGAGCAAATGGGAGGCCAACTCATTCCCCCATTCTGTCTCTGCAGTGTTTACGGTGAAGGCGTAAATATTACGACTTGAAACAGCAGCGTGAATGGGTCTTGTGATGCACTATGAATTAAGAACTGGAGACAACAAATATTTCACTGTTGTGGATTAAATGTGATTGTTTAAAGGCGTGGTGATGGCTATGTTTTCATAAAAGCACTGTAAAAATGCCCAAATGTACTGTGGAAAGAGCTGAAGATTTACTGCAAAGCCAAATGAGGCAGAGAGCAGCCTGAAATTCTGCTTCTGTGGATTCACCTCTAAAGGAAACACTTCAAAATTTGCTAATTTTCATTCAATGTAATATTGTATTGCCATAAATGTTGATTACTGCAGTTTTAATTACTTGACAACCTAAAGCACATCTGGTTAATATTATGTAAATTTTGGCAATAAAACTGTAATTAAAAAAACAATTCAGCCTAGTTTGAAACTTTTTTTAATGTCTTTTGATAGAAACCCAAAGGGAACAGCTTCCTCTGGCACTTTGTAAAAACCTGTGAAGTTAATTTTAGAAAGAAGGTTAGTTTGATTTGTGCACAGTTGAATGTGTTATTTGAGAAAAAGTCCTCTTTTTTGAGTTCCTGATTCTTTGCCAGGATCCATCTTTTAGCAGTATTCATTTTTCATCTAACTTTAGCAAGAAAGTGAAAAAGAGTTTTCTAAAATATGTCAAAGCATACCTTTTCACAATGAACAGAAAAAATCAAGAAGTTTTACCCTGAACTGTCCTTCAGCTAAGAACATCAGACATATTTGGATATTAATAAAAACAAAAAAATCTGTTTAGAGAGAAGTCTGTGATCAACAACGTTAATATATTCATAGTCTTGTATTTGAAAGTTGAGCAGCTGGGCCTCTTAATGATCAATTTAAACAACACGGTCAAAGGTAGAGCAGAGCTCCCAATCCTGATGTTATGGTTCATGTAAGTGTCCGACAACAGGCCATGCTGCAGTGTAGCCTGCTGTGAAGCTCATTACCTGATGAGGTCCAGAGGCTGATATTTGTACCAGATCCCCCAGCGGGCCCAGCGCTCGTACAGGAGATGTCTGTGGTTCTGAGCCCCGTGTGTTTTAATTGGATGTCTGCTCTTGTAACCACCCTGATGAGACAAAGAGAAGAGAAGTAAATTACAGGAGGAATATCATCGGTGAGTCTCAACAAGACCTTTAAGCAGCAACTAAAAACCTGCACTGGAGTGCACTGGCAATATGTATGTTCTAGCATGGCCTAGCGTGAATAAAATCATAGTTTAGGCAGATTTAACACACTACTCACATTTGAGCAGTTGCACATGCTGATTTAGTTGAAACTACGGCGCAAAATTTTAGGAATTTTCAAAGTTGGAAACCCTCCAAGAGAATTATCGGGAATTTACAGGAAAAAAACAGGAATAAATGGGAATAAACAGGAAAAAACCTGGAATTTACAAAAATGAAGGTTGGCCCTTAACTGGGATTTAAAATAAGTTGAGGGAAAATATATTTTAGCATAATCTTGACGGAAACATCTGGATTTAATGCAAGTATACTTGAGAATATTTCTGCTATTCCTCAATTACATGCCCATAGCACACAGCTTACCCTGGACTATCTAAGACACATGGATGACAAAGTGAAGTTGAAACTGATTGTTCAATAAAAGAATTAAAACTTGATAAAGTTCTACTTACAAATAAATCTGTTGAAATGTAATACTTTTTACTTGTATAATTTTCCATGGATCTCTGCCTATGACAAAACAAAATGTTTATATTTATTTATTTATTTGGATATGACACAGTTCATTTAAATAACTCACAATTTCCAGTTAATCCCATAATTCCCATGGAAAGTTATAAATCTGGAATATTAGGTATAATCTACATTTAAAATCCCAGATGTGGCCTCTAGCAGGGCTAAAATCCCCAGTGAAATACCGTTGTTATGGTTTATTGTTTTAAATGCTGGGAAAACTTGGTGTTTTGAAGAGTGGAGGGTTTTTAGTGTCAGTTGTCCGCTCTATGTGATAAATTGCATCCTTTTGTCAGTAATATATGATGACTGATTCGCTCTCTCATTCCTGTTTTTCATGAATAGAGATATTGTTTCACAGACTATTTTTATGAGGGGCTTTTTCACACTATGACAGGGGTTAGTTATCCTGACAGCTGTACAGGAGAGTAGCTCAACAACAAACAAAAATTCTTTTCACTGACTGGTCAAGGGAAGTGTAAAAATCATATCAGCTTCAGTAATTGGCAAGCAACCAACCAATAGTACAACTAACTACAAAGTGTAGTGTCAACAAAAGGTCCCGGGAGGATGATGGACCTCTACGTAGGTGGTGCAACAGGCCAAATCTCACCTCATGAGGAGGAAATGCAGCCTCATACGTGTTGTTGCCCAACAGCCTGTTGATACCTGTGGGGGAAAAAGCCCACTGTCATGTAAAATATTACTTAAAACACCCAGTGGATAGTAGCAATGATAATGAAAAGAAAGCATCCATTCATGATACATTTAAACCCACTCATCCACACTCGTGACCATCTACTGCATCAAGCTTTTGACAGTGTGCTATAAACAGGCACATTAGCGAATGCGCACACTCAGATAAGGACTCTCAAACTACATCAAAACAGCCTTTTGATATTTTTGCAGACCATTATGAGTGTAAAATGTGTTCTCAGTCACAACAATGTAGTGGTGAGTCAATAAAAAATTAAATGTATTATTGCACAGCACAGCAGGGCGTTCATTTGCATCACCATCCCTGCACTGAAACAGTAGAGGGTGAGGGTAGGAGCAGGGAGGAGTGGATTTGTAAAGGATTTTCCACTTGATGCGAAGCTGATCTTATTTGTTGGAGAGTTGAGTGGTCAAAGGCATTAAAATATTAATGTGAAATCCATCCCAAGCCTTCAAGGCCGAACTTTAATCAGCAAAGTATGATGCTGCCAGGAGCTAAACAAGATAGCGAAGTGAGAGTAGATGGAAAGTTTGGTAAACAGTTTGGAGAGAAAAGGCCAGAAGGCGAGGAGGGATCAGCTACAAGTTAGACAACATACTCAGCAGAGGTCTACAATTAAATAATCCCAGAGCAAAACAACAAATTAAGGCTTAATGTTCCCACTTTCTCATTCTTGCTCTCCAAAGTCAAATTAACTGCTAAATCTGTTGGCTTTCATTCGAGCCCCTGATGGTTTAGAGGAGGGAAGAAAACAAGACTTATTTTAATTATTGAGTTTTATAGTGCTTACTGTTCACCCTTTATTACTTTGGCTTTGACTACAATTTATTATTTAGAGCTTGTTCAGTTAAGTGGTACAGTTTGTGTAGGATCAAGCTGAGGCAGATTTTTTTCATAAATGGAAAATAAAAATGGCCATTTATGACTCAACTCAGTGAACTACCACACTGACTATGAAACCATCGACAATTAAAAAGGACACATTAATGATCAAATGTAGGAGAAAATCATTTTATCACTGACATTATGTGATTTTCTAGTAATTAGAGTAGATGTTTTGGTTGAAAATATCAAACTTTTTTGATGATGTAACTCCGCAAAATTGACTAACAACACTTAACATCAACTTACAACTGCACTTTTTTGTGTGTTCTTTGTGCACACGTGATTCTTTGACCACTTGATTGTATTGTTTATCTTTTTTTATGTTGGAGCTCTCCTCTTGTCTTAATCTGAAATAAATCTATTCATCATATGTATCTTTGTTGTATACTGCATATATTCTAAGACTTCAGCAAACCTAGGCTTACCTACCCCTATTCATATATTATTTACTTTTATTATTTATCTATCTGTAGTCCTGTGGCTGTAAACAAAAAAGAAAAAAAAATCACAACTGAATTTTAAAGCTTCTCTGTTAAAACATGAAGGCTATGCTTAACCTGCACCAGCATGAAACAGCAGTGTGAATATTTATTCTCAAATATATATATTTATCTTGAAATGTCTTGATATGTGTGTCTTCTGGAGTTGGTCACCAAATATCTTTTCTACAAACTCCAATTCCAGTGAAGTTGGGACGTTGTGTAAACATAAATAAAAACAGAATACAATGATTTGCAGGGAATTTTTACCACTCTCTTACATAGGGTGACCAGACATCCTGATTTAGCCAGGACTGCCCCGTTTTCAAGCCTTGTGTCCTGTGTCCCCACAAATATCCAAAAAATGCTAATATGTCCTGATTAGAGACTGTCCCTGTCCCCATTTTAACCAAGAGAAATAAGATACCAAAACATTTCCCAACACTTGCAGCGCTGATTTGTCCGTACAAATATCTTATTGCCAAGACTAACATAGATTTATGTGTAAAAGTGCAATATTATGTAGATGTAACAATTAATTAACTATTAAAGAACACCAACTCTTACATTTTGATATTTTACAATACTATGTAAAATTCAGAAAGGCTATACAGATAACACGATAGAATGTCTGGGTTTGGCCTAATATGATCTGTTGATTTAACAATACTTTTATTATTATTATTGGTCATTTTGAACTTAATAATAACAAAAATCATAAAAATAAAATCATGACGGAAATATTGATGATAATAATAATGAAACTGTTAATGATAATAACATTAAATTTTAATAAAGATGATCATACCAATTTGTAACAGAAATAATTTTGTTACAATAATGTTATAAATCATTTGTTGTACACAGTGTTTGACGATTTTGATGGTTTGCTTGTTTACCTTCTGCTTTGTACCGTGTCAAAAGGTCCACTGATGAAAAATCTCATTGTATCCTGAGATCATTCATGTGGGTTTGCCGTCAAATTTAATCGTCCTTAATTTTAAGGTCTGAAAATCTGGTCACCCTAGTCTTATATCTCCTTTATCCCCACTCATAAGTGTTTGGGAACTGAGGACACTAACTTCTGAAGCTTTGCATCATGCTTGACTTCAGTTGCTCAACAGTCCAGGGTCTATGTTGTCTTGTTTGTGCTTTATAATGTGCCACACATTTTCAATGAGAGACAGGTCTGGACAGCAGGTGGGTCAGTCTAGTACCTGCACTCTTTTACTATTAAGCCACACCATTGTAACACAGACTGTGTCTTGGCATTGTCTTGTTGTAAAGAAGCAGGGACGTCCCTGCAAAAGGCATCACTTGGATGGCAGCATTTGTTGCTCCAAATCCTGTCCCTTTCAGCATTAATGGAGTCTTCACAAATTTGCAAGTTACCTATGCCCAAGCTGAACAGTCTGAACATTAAATATCGTGTCTCTGTGGTGTGTTCAATTGAATAAAAAATAAAAACTTAATCAGAATGGGAGTTAAAGTAAATCAAAGGTAATGCAGATAAATGCATCACATTGAAGATAATCTGAACTGTGGCTTTTTGCTCATTGACTTTGCATTGTTTGGTTTATGTGTGTTGATCTCTGTAATTGTTTTATGCCTGTAACTTAGTAAATGTGCGTCTGCCTGTCTTGGCCAGGACACTCTTGAAAATGAAATTCAACTTAATCTCAGTGACATTATCCTCGTTAAATCAAGTTTAAATAATAATGAACCAACAGATCTTGACTTAAAAACAAGTTTTATATATCTCTTATTGTAAAGTAGGCTCTTTGCTTATGTGCTGTTAAAAACAACTTTTCTGGTGTTGGACACTGATTTTTATCTGAAGAGTTTTTACAGTTTTTAGTCCTTGCTTTTGTTTGGTCTTCACTGCAGCCAAGTTTTTAAAAAACAAAGAAATCAATGAAACATAAATCAAAGTTAGTCGAATGGCAGGCTGTTTCTACATTTGTTTCAAATGAGAGGGAGTTAAAAGAGATTCTGTCCAACCAAGTAACATTAAGCATCGAGGGCAGGGTCAGGGATATTGATGCTGGATTTTCATGAATTTACAAAATTCATTGCCGTCAGTCTGACAGCCGAAGAAATATTGTTGGTGAGAAGCAAGAACTCAAAAAAGCCACAGCTGTGCCTCACCCATCTTTGATTTCCCGTCTTCATATTTGGTGCGCTGCAGGACGTGATGGACTATTCTGCTTCTTGTTGAATTGGAAAAGAAGGTCTCTCTATTGTTGATGGTGAAGCTGAAATGAAAATAAAGGCAGATTCCTTCAGATATTCATCATGTACTCAATATCATCCAGCTGCAGCTTTTAATGACAGCCCTGTCGATAATAACGGGGGATTCATTAAAACCCTGGTGGTAAAAGTTTGTGCTCTTCCACGATCATTATTTCCTTAAAACGTCAGGGCTGTCGAGTGATGGAGAAATGGAAATAATTTACTGACAAATGAGGTTAGATGATGCCTTTCATCAAAGAGATGCTGGGAAAATGAAAAAAAGGCAGGAATGTGGGGGGATCCAATGACTTTATGAGCATCTGCTGCTGCATATCAATATCTTAATTGTGATTGACTCATCTTTATTGCTCTGAATTTGGGCTTAAGGTGATTAAATAAAGATGACTTATGTATTTCAGAGCTTTGATGCAGATTTAAAAGACGTCTTTGGAAGTTTCACCTCTGGATAAAACAACATGAATGTAAAACAAGTGGAAATATTAGCCATGATGGTCAAAGCAAACAACCTCATTACTTGAGTCAAAGCATAAAAACCTCTGGAAGAATTGTACTCCATGTAGTTGGAGTTGCTCAGTCGAATTATAACTCACCAAAAATACATAAATATCCAAAATACCGGGGCAAAAATCTTGAGAGATAATTGAACTGTGCATGAGTACATTCAAGAATATATGGGTGCACAATCGAAGAGCAACATGAGTTATTCTTCATTTCAAAACCTTCAGTATGGGCTTAAGATATATCTGTGGACTCACAGATGGGTTCATCATCATCATCATCATCATCATCATCCTTCTCTGTGGCAGCCATGACAGAGAACGTCAGTGTCTGCCCACTCTTTGGTGACTCTGGTTCAGAAATGACATTTCCTCATCAAAATCCCTCACTGACATTTAAAGGTCCCATATCCTGCAAAATCAATTTTCTTTGCATGTTGTTAAAAGGGGCTTGTGGAGCAGAAGAACATGTCACCTCCTACTAAGTTCTCAGTTCACAGAGAAATGTGTTGTGCCTCCTTAAAGGAAATGCCCCTTAAAACGCTCTGTTTTTACTTCCTGGAGTTTATGATGTAATGGCGACATAGCCTCCACCTGCATGTGTGTTTTCTGCTTGTCACAGGCAGACGCCATGACCGTTCTGAACGTCAGCTCAGCAGCCTGTAACCCCTTCTCCCCCCGACCATCAGACATCATTTGGGCGGCAATTAAACGCAGATCTCATTATCATCAACTCCTGGCTCCTCAGATCTGAGCGTTTCCAAAGGGGAACGAACAGGAGCTGCATCTGATCCTCTACAGGGACAAAATTTTTCATTTTTTTATTCAACTTAAATCAAATCCTTTCTTAATAACCACCAAAGAAATGATGGAAACAGTCCAACACACCAGGACATGGGGCCTTTTAAGAAATCCTTACATCAGTATTATAAATCCTGAAACCAATCCAGTTACCCTAATACATGAGTCCAGGGTCAGAAATTAACATCCGCCATGTGTTAAATGTGGGTAGAATTTGCATTTGGTGTTTAAATCTCAGGGTTTTGGATCACATGAAGGTTAAATGTTTTTATCTGAGCTGTAACGGAAAAAGTGAGTGCCAAAAAACAATTGTTTTTTTTTAATCACTTGCTTATTTCCTGATCTGAAAAACTGGTTTAATCTGTGAATCAAAATACAACATTACCTCTTTCAAATGCACTGATACAAACGTATCTGCAAAAATTAGAATTCATTATTATGGCAGGTAAAACATTTATTGGGCAGTGATTTTTTGGCATATTAACCCACATTCTTGGTAGATAATTCAAAAAACGTTTTTAATCCTGCTTTAGTCTTAAAAATGTGACTATGCACAAAAAACTGGGTTGAAAACCAGAGAAAAAAAAGGTAAAACAATTTTCTTTTTTTTCTTTTTTGAGCGTGCATGATCCCTGTTGATATCTCTAGCCATAATGTCATCATAAATATCAACCATATCATGTAACAGCTGCACTATCAGCAGAATGTCCAAATCTACCATAAAGCTTCACCTTATTGTCACTAAATGTCGACATTTAAAAATGAAAAATATCCTTACTTGAGAATGAAATGTTTTTTTTTTATTTTGCTCAGAACAGTTTCTAACAAATATAGACCAGCACAATAAGAGGAACAGGTCCATTTTAGAAAAACTGAGACATCAAGCTCTTGACAAACAATATTGTTATCAGCGATAGTCTCCTGCATCCCTACTAGTAATGTGCTGATACTAAGTCTATATACTCCTATCTGGAAACCATCTCAGAGACAATACTGGTTTCCATTTTCATCAAGATGACAGCCTTTCATTTTCTAAGCAGGGGGGATAATTTAAAGTCTGACGTTTGGTGATATTTTAACATAAATGAGGAAAAAAAAGTTTTGCGAACTTCAAAGTATGCACTGCCATGTTGGCACGAGAAAGAGTGAGGGACATCTAGAGGGAAAAAATCAATCATCATGTTGCTTCACTTTGCTGTTGTTGAGACAGACAGTGCAGGATCATGCCAGCCTGTCCTCATGAGCGCGTCTCTGTGTTCCTGTTGTTCTTACTGGTGCATGCGTGCTCGGCTGAAGGGTGCTGTGTAGCAGTCGGTCTCCTCCAGGTCAGGCAAGGCCTCTTTGTCCAGCTTCATGGGATTTCTGGGAAGCCAGCTTTTGATCTGTCGACATCTCAGATGGAACCTGCTGCAAGGACGCAGAGAAACAGGATTAAAGCCTTAGATTATCATGAAGATTGTTTTCTTTGATATTGGACAGTGACCTCTAACCCTCTTTCCCTAACATAACCCTGAAAAGCTAGCACTATGTCCCAAAAACACAGAAAAAAAACACTTTGACGCACACATGCAAACATTACCCTGCATACTTTTTCATTTTCATGCTGCTTATGTCTCATGTGAGGTCACTGATCCGGGATAACAGCATGTTAAATCCATCTGAAAGGATAATTCTGTTTTTATTATTAATATTTTAGGCATGATTTAAGACCTAAGTGGAATCCAAGTGCATGTGAATTTTTTGTTGATGTGAATTTGCTGAGAGCTACAGTAAGAAAGGGTTGTTTTGTTTTTTGGTGTGGAGAAAATATATATAAATATATACATTTTTTTTGCTGATCTCATACAGTACACGGTGCATTTTCATATTGTTTTTTATTTTATATCCAACGTGCAAATCCGGTGAATCTTTGCAATGGAAATTTTACACAAGCTGTTCCTGCAGGGTGCTGTTAATCCTCTTATCAAACACCTGTCCCATAGCAGAGGTGACAGGAATATGAAATTACTGCACAGAAATCATCAGTGCTATCTTGTTTGCTGTTGTAGGTCAAACAGAGGCATCAATATTAATAATTCTCAATCATTATCAGTCTGTTTCATAATGATCTTAAAATATTAGTCTACATCAGGGATGGCCAACTTGGTCACAAGATTGTCCATAACATTGCAGTCTCACTGTTAACTCAAATTAATATTATTTCAGAAACTGGACAATAATTATTGACAGCAAAAGCAACAGCTTTCTAGATTCCATCAGAATTTATCATGCAATCATTTCTAAAACTGTTGTATAGATAGGGATGCAGATTTAAGTGGTCCAAACACAGAGTTACAGCCATTTTAAGTTACTTTTTAAATTTTCTCTGTGGGGGGTGAATGTTTGGCTCTTGTGAAACAAAAATACTGGTGATTCGTGAAAGGAGTCATGTCTCGGCTAAAGCTCCGAGGAAAAAGCTGTCCTTTCCCAGGTATGACTCTGACTGAAGTTTCATAGCTGTGAGTTTGATAAACTACCAAAGACATGTTGTTATGCCTTAATTCCCCTGAAGGAGTCTTCCCAAGGGTTAAATAAAGTTTTGTCTAATCTAATCTAATCTTATCTAAACCGGGCGAGCTGAGCTGCATCTGCACACTGAGACTGACTGACACATGAAGAGACGAATCAGCAGTGAGCTTTGGCGTGACGTGCATTTATGATGTTTTTATTGTTTAAAACCAAAACATACCATACTTGTCCTCTCTGTTGGGCACAAACCTCCTATCTCCGTATTTTATGATTTCCATTTTTTTCATAAAACAGTGCTACTGCTCACTTTCCATGTTGGTGCGTGGTTTTTCTGAACTTCCGACAAAATCAAATCACAAAATAAGAATTTTAATCTAGTAAATGCAATAGTCATTCATTTAGTAGAAGAGCATGTTTTTTCATTTCCTGAAAAGTAGCAGTTTTGCAAATAAGAGGTATGTGGCCGACAGAAACAATATATAAAGACACATCATTGTTACAAGCATGATGAAATGATTTAGTAACTTATTTCTAATGGCTTAAATCGGGACTTGACAATCAGGACATATCGGTGTTCAATGGATTTTTGCAGGGACTCGAGACACAAGGCCTTAAAGCAGGACATTCCTGGCTAAATCAGGACATCTGGACACCCTAGTGAAGTAGCCAAAGGGCTGACATAACCAAAGACATCATCCAAAGCTTCTTCAATCTACAAGAACATCACAGCCATGTAAATACTGTCAACTGGGTACATTTTAGATTGTAACTGAAGAAGGTGCTACAGTAAAACTATCATCACTTTGGTTGTCATGGCAGCCAGCTGAGGCGAACATGAGTGTGAATATAAACATGGCAATCAATCACACTGTAGTTCAGACATCTTTGAAAAGAAAAAACATCAATTGCAAGAAATGTCATTTTACAGGTTTAAGAAGATATGTTAAATATTTGCAGATGCCTTTGGGTAGCTCTAGTGGACCAGTCAGCAGAGCACTGACATCCTTTAGGGCTACAAATCACTTTGCAGGGTAATGTTTGCTCACTGCTCCTCTGAGAGCTCTAATATTTTATGCTGTGCTCTGATATGGATGGAATGAATATAAATGGGATTTCTTGGGTGAAAAACACTGGTGCTAGAGAATATATTACAAATGTTGTTAGGAGGAGGACAGGTGCTGCACAGAGAGTAGTGATATCAAAGCAGGGAGCCTTCAACACCTGCACATAGCTCATTTATTCATCTTTACAAGGACATGAGTTAGCAACAGACCATTAGTAAACACATAAAGCTTATTTACTACTCAGGCAGATTTTTCTTCCTAGAGCAGCAGCTTAGTGAAAGACTGCAGAAGCTCTGAGGTATAAATAATGGTCCCCATTGTGCACGGTGACTAAGATTACTCTTACACAAGATTTAAAAGTGTTTTCTCTGTTGGACAGGTGGGCGAGTGGCTGTTATCTTTTTTGTCTGCTGTGTATGTGAGTGTAGGTGTTTTTGTCCTCAAAGGATAGGTATTACATTTCTGTGGTATGTAAAAGGGAAATATGCACTGCTTATAATAACAGGTCAATTCTTTTTAATCATTATGTTTTTTTCTATTTATAATGTAGTATGATAATATTATAACGCAATAATGCAGACAAAATGATTCAGGTCAGACTCTTTCTTGTCAATAAGTTCTGTTAAAACAGTGTCTGAGGAGTTGAAAAATGAGCGCCACCATGTTTTAATGTAAGTGGATAGCAATAAAAAACAGTGATAACACGCCACATTAACTGAAGCCAATTCAAAGTTCTCCAAAAGACTAATTAGAAGCTTGTACACAAACCTCTGACATTATTGCTGCTGCTTTAACATAATTTAGCTCTGATACTGGGGTCAACAATGATGCTGAGACTACAGTGAATATTCACGTTAAATGTTTGGACAACAGGGTTTTAAATGTTATGTTTTTATTGTTCTTAAGATTAAGCTCTAAAGTTTTAACCACTGCAGCCAATAATTGATGTCTTTAACTTTGAGAAAGATTTTAAGACAGGAGGGACCCCTCTTTAACTCTGAAAGCCAACTTAAGCACCTTTGCCAACGTAAAGGGTTGCTAGCTAACTGATAAAGCAAAAAAAAAAAATGGATATTTAATTTTAACGGCTTGGCTCCTTCAGCTGTTTGGCTGCAGTTTATGGCACTCGCTCTGCCAACTCCATGTGAACAGCTGAGAAATGGGGCAAACTTTGCTGTTAAATTCTGTAAAATCCTGCCTATAAAATGCATATTTGATACATATTTTTCCATTTAAAAAGTTGAGACATGCATTGTCATGACTGTAAATGCTGACACCGCGGGCAAGATATTCATGGCTTAGTCCCCCAACTTTTAAGTGCCCCTTTGAAAATCTGCTGCTCACCAAACCCACCGGCGCTTACTGCCCCCACAACCACAGAATCAGCAGTAAAGAATATCAATATACAGTTCAGTCATGATATTCAAGGATCATTAACAGGGTGTGACAACATTAATTGTTCAGAGTGCTTAAAATAACACAGATATAGAGCCTTTTATTAAGAAATTCTAGGGGAGAGACCCCCACACCCCCATACTGAAGCCTAAAATGTGTCCTAATAAGCCCAATGATGTCCACGTTATTGCACATTTTTAGTATTTGATATATTTTCACATCTTGACTTACTGTCACTTTACTGTTTTGTATTTTATCATCTTACATATGAAAAATATCCTATGCAGCAAATAAAGATGCCATTATGATGTCAATGAGTATAATCTCTGGACCTTTCCCTATCCAGTGGTGTGTTGCAAATCTGATGAAGGACACCAAATTATAACCTCACTATGAGTGGCAAGATATCTAGAGTCAGTATCAAAAACCACAATAAGAACGATTGCTGAATTCATGGCCAATCTGGCTTTTTAACTTTATGTCAACACTGTCTGACAAAAATAACCCAGTGACATATTTCATTCTGAAATCACATCAGCAGGCAAATGAAAAGCTACATTGAAAGCACTGATTGACAAAAGACATTAGCGGGAAGTAAACAGTTAATACTTAAATCAAGTGAAAAGTACCAAGTCTTTTGTTGTTATTATTATTTAACAATGTTCACCAAGTACGGTGTAGATCCTTAGCTGACTGCTTGCTAATTATTTTCTAAAATAAAAAAATCCAGACATTCAAGTTCAGCAAATCATTCACAGAATCAAACATCAATATCCTCAATGACAAGGCTTCGAGGATATTAGAGTATGTTTTAATGCTTGTTGTCTACATAAAACCCAGAGAAGTCTGATTACGGTTTGACAATAAACGATTAAGACACATTTGGTCCATACATTTAACCACAAACTGATTAAATATAATATGACTTCCATTTGCCAGATAATGCCACACATCTGATAAAACCAAACCAAAGCCCAACAAAGACTCTGTGCTTTATTTCCAAATTTTTGCAATAATAAAATCAGACTTCATCTTGCCAAAAACAACACAAGAATCTGGTCTTCATTTTAATTGGTTTGAGCAGGTGGCATGACAGAAACACGACTGCTGAGTTACTACGGTGCACCGTCCTGCTCTACATCATGTCACCAGTCTCATTAGTCACAGCCTGTGGTCAGACGTACTTTGGCCTCATTACTTTACAACAGGAAAAGGTGGAAATCATTTCTAATCTCAGCAATACTTTAAGTTTGCATTTTTAAATGCAAAATATATAGAATTAATTTTGCCAAGATTGATTTGCACTCCAGGGATTAGCTAAATCATTTTAAGGCCTCTAAAGGAAAGAGGGTTTGTTAAAAGTCTTTTGATTTTATAGAATAAAATCTTCATGTTGTATACCTTTAGATTCAAAGATGCTCTTCAGTATATATTTCTCTTGACAATGTGCTGAATCTGTATTCCAGGGAGAAAACAAACAAAATTTTGGAGTCCTGTGCAGAGCTTGGACAGCACATGAACATTAAATCGAGGCAGGAGGAATCTTGCTAAAAATAGTATGCAAAATAAGGCTGCACAGCCTCATAAGAATAAAGGATTACAAGTATTTAAAAGAATAGCACTGTCAGTGTGGGAGAACACAGTATTGTACTCTTAACAATGTGCCTGCAGTGCAAGGAGGCTGTGGGTTGGAAAGTTTAATTACCACGTTCATGTAAGCAACCCTAAATGTGCTCGTATATGTAAGAGGAGAATATCAGCTGTGCAAAATCACTGATTTTAATTTGGTAACACTTTATAATGACTACACAATTGAGCATTTATTGAGAATTAGCAAAGCACTGGTAACTGGGACACTGTACCACTCCTGTCTTTGAGGTTCTGTTAGACTTTGTCAAAATTTACTGAAAGTCTGGGATTTTTTTTAGCCCATTCTTGTTAATATTCACCCAGTGATCAGGCTAAAAAGGCTAATAAGGACAAGGCTGATCTGACCTCAGCTTCATCTGTTTGCCATCCACCAGCACCATCCACAGCTCACATTAAGGCTGAGGCCTCACAGCTGTGTTATTCATGAATTTCATTAGAGACACTGGAGCATTTTTCTGCCCGCAGAGAGAGCAACAGAGAGAAATTATCTTCTAATTTCAGTCTACTTACCTGCCCAGGGTTTTACTCTTCCAGTCTGTGAAGTAACACTTTTTCCTGAGAGGAGAAACAGAAAAAAAATAAGAGAGACTAAAAGAAGCTGCAGCAAAAGGCTCAGAGTTAAACATTTAGTTCTGTCTGTGTTATTACCTGAAAGGCATTCGGATGTTCATCTGCTCTGCATATTTGCAAAGTGTGTCCCAGGGAGCGTGGATCTTCACAAACATGATGTCATTGTTTGTCAGGGAGGGCTGGAAAGTAAGGAGGCACATTTTCCGATAAACATTGGACATGATTTCAACATTAAAAATTGGTAGAAAACAGACTGAAATCACAGGAAGATGTCTAATGCTGGGGTCAGACTAAAGGATTTCAGCACAAATTTAACCCGACCTGACAGCTGTAGGGTTTTGGGACCCATCTGCCCTGAAAACCTGTTGTTCCATCCCCTCTAGTCATTGTGAATAACAATCAAGACCCCATCTGGAACACCTCCAGACAGAAAGTCTAGTAGAAAACTGCTACAGCATCAGAGTGTCACAAAACTTTTTGTCTTTTAAATATTCAAAGTAGGTCAAAAGGATTATGAAACTATGCAAAACTGGTTCAGAAGTACAAATCTATATAAACACTGATCAAACTTCTTTGACTAAACCAGTGGTTCTCAGTTACTTCCTGTCGTCCCCCCCATTTACATTAATATCTTTTTCTGCCCCTCTTACTTAAAGGTCCCACGTCCTGCAAGATCTATTTTAATTTGCTTTTAATGTTGTTCGAGGGGGTTTGGGAAGCAGAATAACATGATACCTTTTACTAAACTCTCAGTTAAGGGAGAAATGTGCTATGCCTATTTAAAGAAAATCCCCACTATAATCCTCTGTTTTTTAATTCCTGGGGTTTACTATATAATACAGGGGTCATCAACTACATTTGTACAAGAGCTGTTTTTTTTGCTTGACAGACATGGGGGCAAGAATTAAAAAATTTTACAATAATATAAATACTTAAGTCGAACTGACATACAGATGCAGCCATTTCAAAACTTCATTAGACATCACTTCATTTACAAAGCTCAGTGGGTAACATGACTGCTAATTAAAGCTATTAAACTATGCTTAATTTTCAAATAAGTCCATTTTACCTCCTTCTCCAGCATGAGACCCTCAGCTCGCAGATTTTTCTCAAATGTGCACCTCTTCTCCACCTGTGGACTGGACTTCTTGTAAACCAGGATGTAGTCGATACGCTTTTTCCCATCTCGAAAAAACAGTCCAGAGGATTCATCTCGACTCTTTCCCTGCAGAAAGACGTCAGCCGTTATTTGAATAAACTTGAATAACGTTTTCATAAAGCATCTTTTTTTATATTTCTCTGTGTTTTTAATTGCCAGTAGATTATGTAAAAATGCTCGTGGGACATGTTTGTTCCAAATTATGTCATTAATTCTTTGTTTGATTTTGCTTCATTTTGGTCCTGCATATTGTAGGGATGGAGTTTTAGTTTATAAAAATGATGTGTAATGTTGAAAGAGATAACATTTTACCATAACTTGGGTATGTATATTTAGTTTAGATGCCTGCTGGAGTTTGTTCACTAAAGTGCTAATACATGTAAAACCTTCTAGTTTTCATAAAGTGAGCACCCATGATCCAACCGTATTCTAAATCCGTCTGAGATGCCCTGATAGAGCTCCCACCACTTTAAAGGCCCCTTGACCAGTGAGGCAACGGCTTACTCTGATTGTTTGACACCAATTGGTCATAGCAGGGCAACTCACTGTCATGCTGTCAGTGACTCTGCATTCATTCTACCATCTCTGCTCTAAACTGGGCTTGCCAATCAATGCCAGTGGGCTTAAACTGCAGACAATACAATGGAATGACATCACACTGGTAGGTCTATTCAGAGGGGCTGGGGGATGAGCCATTAAGGCGGCTGCTGATGCTGTTTACAGGAGCAGATACTTTTTGTCTTGTGCATAGAAGTATTCTGTAAAGTGGAAAGACAAGAAAATTACACTACAGGGTATAAAAAAACTCAGAAAGCTTAATTTGGGCTTTAAAGTTGGGATAGCATTGGTTCGATTTAAAAAAATCAACAGAGCTTCATATTTCATCAGCATTCTCCCTCTACTGTTGTAAAAATCATGGGTGTTATTGTGGATGATGGGAGAAACTTACCCGAAGAGAGTCTGTGCGAGCCTCTAACTTCGCCCTAGTGACGGTCGGTTTTTGTAGCAGAAATGACTCGTCTGCCCTCGTCTCGCACGTCGTGACCTCAGACTCCTCCACGTATTGATCTTTCACGTCCTCTGCTGCACACAAACAACATGATCAGTGAGACAGTTATTGGGCAGCTAATAAACAGTCTTCTACCTGTGTTAAGTCTTTCATTGCTGCACGAGTCAATATGCTGCTTAATCTAACTGACATCACCAAAATTTGATCTGAGCCAAATGAGAATCAGAGTTATTAATGTGGGTGACAGCGTGAGAGCAACACCTTGATATAACCAGACAAATTTAGGCACTTGTGTTAAAAGACTTCCAATCATGTTTCCTTCCTTTGCAGATCTTAACACATCCCACGGTTGATGAACAAACAAATTAAAGTTTGTTAAACCCACAGTGTGAAGACTGACAAAAAAATCACAGAGAATTTATTTTCCGACATCTACAGGAGCTCAGTGTTAAGAAGTTTATCATATTACCTCCAGACACCACAAACAAGAAAAAGCCTATCGGATTGATGAATAATAACTCCACTGAAGCACATTCTTCAGCGATACAGGACGTGTTTGTTTTTATGAGAGGAGAAAAGTGGATTTACTGAGAGCAAAAAACATCTATCAGGATAAAATAAGATTACATTATGATGAAACACATCATCAGCCTTATTAGGACAAAGTTTGAGGTCCATCATACACTCATTCTTATTACATTACTGCACTTTTACATTTCACTGTCTTGTTGTGACACAAAATCGAACTTTTAAAATTTTCTATGTCAAGGACTCTATGAAGTAATGATGTTTAATTAAAGAGAAATAACTAGGGGTGCCACGATTTGGCTTTTTGCAGCCAACAGCCATCGCCAATGTCTGTGAGGTTGGAGAAGAGTGATACTGATCGTGTTTTGTTATAAAAACTAGTTATGAGTTCGTTCAACAGAATAGTACAAAAAGCTCTCAAGGAAAAATGCAATGATTATCCTAGAACAAGAACAATAGAATTACATGGAGTCATGATTCATTGATTGCTTTTGTGTATTTTTGTGCATTCATAAAATTGTCAGTCTGAAAAAATATAGCCAATCATGACGTGATACATCATCAAACAAATTATCCAGCTGATTTTACCAGCTAAATACCAGTCAAGTTCCAGCCAACTATCAGCCAACTTCCAGTCATTGCATACTGCTGCTAATATAAAATGTTTAATCATATATTCTGCAAAATATAAGTGTTAAGGGTCACACGTTTGTCACATCTTCACAGAGGATCTCATTACAGCCACAAGGGGCATGGGCAGATCCCAGCACTTATCTGTCAATGACTAGCAAAGACTCTTCATAGGAAACTGGGAAAATTTCAGTGGCTCCATCTGTGCTTATCTTTGCTTCATGGTGGACTACAGCAGACTGTTTCAGTGTGTGTGCCAACACTCACTGAGTCCAAAAAAACCCAATCCAGATTCCTGACCAGCTCTGTAGCCCACTAGTTAGATCAATATTAGAGGCACAGATTGAGAAATATTGGACAAAGCTTGAGAGAAGTCAGGATACTGGTGACTGAGGGAGGCTTTTGAGTCCTACGTGGAACAGCAGCGTTAATATTGAAAACTCTGCCCCACACTTACTTTCAGTCAACCAAATGACAAACAAAGAGTCAGAGATGAAGTGGCATTTAGCCTCCATCTTTATCTTCCTGAAAACAAGCTACAACACGAGGGCTTGCAGTCGTATGAGCCAGGCGATTGTATTTTTTGAGAACCAAAAAAAGGAAGATATTTGGGGACGGGCAGTAGCCAGAGCATAGCAGAATATGGTGTCTCTGAAAGGTTTGTAATTAACCCACTCAAAGGTGAAAACTACTTGAAAAGCTGTATTGGCTCAACAATACTCTACGGCAAGATTCTTTACTGCATTTAACTGTCCCTTGTCATGAAGTGCAATATTCACACTTCTACATGGTTTCATTTTTGAACACTGGATGTTACTGCTTTAACAGATCTTAAAAAGCTGAATCGGTGCAACACTTTCAGTCACAACTGCTTGCTATTAATTTTGAAGGAGAAATGCCATTTAATATATATCACGACAAATAAGCACAAAAAACAGCAGAACGAGCCTCGTAAAGCAATTTCCTCCAGGATAAGACTTCTATCTGAGTGCACATGTTGTAGAAATTTGTGCGATATTGGTTGTGATGATAAGTCGTCTTCGCTGACATCAGTATGAGTTGCCCTCAACCTGAAAGCCTGCAAAGTCCATTTGGATGCGGCAATAAAAGTGTCAGCTGAGTTGAAAAATGACTCAAAACTTTGGGCAGCATGGTGTGCTGTTAGGAATGAGACAGCAGTCTGAAAAATGAGACTGATGGATCACACTGAGATTTCACACAGACAGAAGAAAAGGAAGGAGATGCCAATCTGGTTAAAACTTTCATCTCTAAGATTTGGAAATAATAAACCAATCAGCTTCTTGTATGTATATTTTTAGAGGGAAACAGCCTCAGCTCAGTTACTCATTATTCAAGAGAGCCAGAGCAGTCATGCATCAATACATTTTCATAGCTGCGTTTTACTGTGATAACAAGCCATTTCTGGTTGTTTACTCGAGATCCCTCATTTCCCTGGAGTTATGGAGCATAAAACACACAAATAGATGAACATCCCTCATTAGTGTGGGCAGCATGACAGCATAGCATGGTCTGACCTGTCATGGTGGGCAGCTTAATAGTGGGTTTTCTAGATTAACAGAAAATAATTGAGACCTTGAGAAAACGAACCAAATTAAGTTTTCAAAACAACAATTTATCCTACGGTGACTAAAATTTAGATGAGACCTCTTGGTAAATAAGATAAAATGCAGTTTATCATGTTTTTGGTCCGTGGGAGGAAGCCGGAGTGTCTGGAGAGAACCCACACATGCACGAGGAGAATATGCAAACCTTCTTCTGTGAAGCACGTGCAGTACCTGCTGCACCACCATGCCACTCTAAGTTACATGTATTTTACCTAATTTATTTTCATCTTAAATTTTGTAATATTTTGTATTTAATGTCTTTTCTTAGCCAGTGTCATGTCTTTCTTGCCTTCAGTCCCATAAATGTTTAATCTTAAAGGAACAACATTTTTGTTGTTTTCATGTCTTGCCTCACTCCCAAGTGACTAGCAGGTAGACACCATTCTTTCGACTGTTCGTCCAGTGATAAGGAAGAGGCAGACAAAGATCACCCACCACTAGTTAGCTTAGCTCAAACGCTGGGAGTCAACCGGTAGTGCTAGCCTGTCTCTGCCTACAGTCTTTAGATAAACTCTTCAGCAAATCTAAACAGTCCTGTGTTTGTTTTGACTCCTTTATGTTATGTTATCCTCATATTATCTTCATATTTTATTCTTCTACTCCTAAACAGAGGCTTTGTTTTGTTGACCCACTTCCGTGGTGGTTTATGCGAGTCCAGTCTTTTGAACAGCTCTTTTAAATGAACGAGGAGAACTGATTCGCAGTTGTTAGTGAGCCGTTCTTTTCTTAAATGTGCAAGCAATATGCATTTAATAATGGCTCACAAACGAACCGGTCACTCAGGACAGTGAATCGGGTCTTCTCATTAATTTAAAAGAGCTGTTCAAAAGACTCAACTCATTTGAAAACGTCACATCTCTCGCAAAAACCAACGCATAAGAGGGAGAATGCTGTTTAGGAGTAAAAGAAGACAATATGAAGATAATATGAAGATAACACAACATAATGAAGTCACAACAAGCACAACGGATCGTTTAGAGTTGCTGAAGAGTTTATTTAATGACTGTAAGCAGAGACAGGCTAGCACTACCGGTTGACTTCCAGCATTTGAGCTAAGCTAACTAGCGGTTGGCAATCTTTGTCTATCTCTTTCTTGTTACTGCATGCACAGTTGAAAGAATGGTGTCTACCTGCTAGTCAAGGACTCAGCAGTGAGGCAAGACACGAAAACATCAAAAATCCTGGAGCGTTCCTTTAACTCAGTCAAGCACTTGGATTGCTCTACATATGAATGGTGCTCTATTAATAGAGTGCCCTCGTCTTGCCTGGTAGCAGCATTTCCAGGCCTGACCCATCAAACACACCTCACAGAGGGGAAGTTGGGTAAAGATCATGTCCTTGTCTCGTGCCTCCGGTTCCTCTGTCTCTTCTCTCTCTTCCTCATGTGGAGACAAAACACACCTCTCACTCAGACATCTATTTTTAGCTCAAAGAGATAGTCCTCACCAAAATAACAGCACCTCACCTTACACTACCTCATCAGCATGAAACTCGCATCTCAATTTTGCACACAGCATCAGCAGGGAGATACTGAGAGTGAGAGGCATGCAAAGGGCGTTTCAAGGTCGAGGAAATGCCAACTTGTTGTAGAGCTGCCTTGGCCTGTTTCAGAATGAGATTCCTCTCTGAAGACCTCATTTGAATATTCTTGAATATATTATTCAACTGAAGAAATTTCCCTTTTCCAGCAAATAATTCACATGAAACAGACCAAACAGAGATGCATTGTTTCCCTTACAGCAACATTTTCTTGCAGCCTCTGAAAGCTCCAGACACATGTGACTGAGATTTCTTAATCCCCTGCAGCAGGAACACAATCTGTGCAATCAATATCCTGAACACGCTTTAAATGTCAGCGACAAAATTAAAATCTGCAGGAAACTTATTCTGCTTATGCCCAACAGAACAGCAAACGGAGCCAATGCAGATACACTGGTATTAATGATAAAAGAATAATGTGGCTGAATAACACTTACTGTTGTTTTTTTATGGTATCATCATTAACCAGCTGTTTTAAAACCAAGTTATAGAGGAGATTTAGAGACATCATTAGAGACAAGGACAACAGCAATACTGCCACCTTTGAGAACTGAATCAGGATTTACAATCAAGATAAAGCCTCTTTTTTCAAGAGGCAGTGTACTGGTAACTGTATGCAATAATATCTACTGCCTTTTATTTTAAGATGCCCATTTTTCAGCAGAAATTAACATGTTTATAACTTCATACAAGGGCAAAGCAACATGGAGCAGCATTCATATACCAAACTTTTTTGGCACAGCCTACAGAGTTGGGCCCCCTTTTGCCTTCAGAAATGCCTCAATTCATCATGGCAGAGATTTTGGTCTACGTGAACATGATAGCATCACGCAGTTGTCACAGATTTGTCGACTGGACATCCATGTTGCAAATCTCTTGTTCAACATGATCCCAAACATGTGTCCCAATGCCTCTGATGTGTGTCTAATTAGTGTGTTCAGTTGTTTTTGTGTACGAGACTCAGTGTTTTATCTTGTCTGTTTGCTGCAGCGATAAAGCAAATCACCCTTCAGGGATAGTAAAGTGTAACTTGACCCTGAAAGGTGCTCTGTTGGATTGAGATCTGGTGACTGTGGAGGACACTGAAGTACAGTGAACTCATTGTTCAAGAAACCAGTGTAAGCTAGTCAGTGATGTTCAGAAACAGTCTGTGTTGTCCCAGGCTAAATATTTCAGGGGATGTAAAGTGTTCTTTGTTCAAAACCAGTTACTGGGTAACGCACGAGGCTCTGCCAGCCTCGAGGTTGTCAAAATTTGGTTTGCATATATTATTCTAAACATACCGACATGCACACTAAAAACATATTTCCTTTTGCTATCATGACTGGACAACAGGTCATTCTCAAGAGCTGAAGAAAAACCTGGACAAACCCCTCTTTTTCAAGTTAAGTGACTGAATTTGGAGAAAAGCTGCATAGGAAAAAATGTCATTTAGGATGCAGGACAAAATGGATAAATATCTCCTTAAACAGAGTGTGTTCAGAGCTTAACAAACATATTAGACCACCTGTAACAAAATTAGAAAACACAAATATTTTAGAAATCTTTCAAAAACTTGCTTATAAACTGAACAGAAATGAGGAATCTTAAACTGAATTCACCTTTTTATATCCAAATTAGAGCCACATACAGAGCTTCTCTGAGAAGTCAGAAATTTGATTAAGCATAACGTTCAAGCACTGAAACTAATTTTTCTGTTCAGGAATGCAAGATAATAACTATAATTTGACATCATCAAGAAATAATAAGTTGCTTTATTTTTCTAAACAGTGATTGAAAATTCATTAATAACAATAATGATTATATTTCAGCATTAAAAACATCATTTCAGTCTAAATACTGGTGTATTAACCATTACAGAAACACAAAAATATTTTGGTAATTACCAATGCTGTAAATTTAGGGCAGCTGCAACATAAATCTTACATTGGACAGTGGTCTAATGCATTTGCTAAGTAGTGTATCTTAATAATATTAAGAGACTTGGGTGATGTTCAAGTGAAAAACACTGTATTCAACACATTTAAAAAAAACTATACATTTACTGTGTGGATTATGTATTTTTATAATGAAGGTATGCTGGCCCGTCTTGACTACAGTTGGGGATGGAGGGTGGGAAACAAAGGTAGTGTGAGAATGTAAAGATTTCTAATGTTCAGGAAATGTTATGATGATTTTTTTTATTAAATGAGAACTAATAAAACTTGAAAACACAAAAAAGAAGCCAGTTCGATAATTCAAACTTTGTAGCATGCCTACTGGAAGTAGCCATCAAAACATGGGTACACTGTTGTCATAAAGGGATGGACATGATCAGCAACAACACTCAGGTTGGCTGAGGTGCTTAAACAATGCCAAAGTGTGCCAAGAAAATATCCCCCACATCATTGCACCACCAGCAGCCTGAACTAATAACACAAGGCAGGATGGATTCATGCTTTCATGCTGTCTACGTACAGGTCTGACCCTACCATCTGAATGTGGCAGCAGAATTCAGGACACATCAGATCAGGAAATATTTTTCCAATCTTTCATTGTCCAGCTTTGGTGAGCTTACGTGAACTGTAGCCACAGTTTCCTGTTGTTAGCTGACAGGAGTGGCACCTGGTGTAGTCATATGCTGCCCATTTGCCTCAAACTTGTTTAAAAATATCTGTCTGTCTGTCTGTCTATTTATTTATATCTAGGTTGTGGCTAGTGGCTGTGTGATTTGCTGTTGCCTTTCTCTCACTTCTAACCACTCTGGCCATCTTCCTCTGCCGCTCTCTGGATATTTTCTCTTTTCAAACCATTCTCTGTAAACTCAAGAGAAGGCTTGTGTGTGTAAAAAATGAAATAGATCAGAAGTTCTTGAAATCCAACGACCATGCCACATTAAAAGTCACTTAAAACACATTTCTTTCCCATTCTGATGCTCAGTTTGAACATCATCAGGTTGTCTTGACCTGATGATGTCTACATGCCTGAATGCACTGAGTTACTGCCATATGGTTGGTTGATAAGCTACAGTAATTGTGTTAAAGATCAACTGACTTGGGGAACCTAATAAAATAGCCACATGAGTATATAAACAGTAATCCTTGCTTTGTGAGTGCTCTTGAACTTGATGCCACCCCTTTTACATCAACTCAGTCAAAACAGTCTGGACAGCTCAGCGAGGAGGTCACCTGCATGGTAAATCTTCACTCTCCTCAGTAATGTGAACCGATAACAGCCCGTCTCTCCCTCCCTCAACTAGAGCATCGTCTCTGCTAATGGCTTTTGAGAAATGTTTGCCGCTGGACTCTCTTAAGTGCAGCCCTGTGAGCACACTGACCTGTCTGTGGGGGCAGGAGGCTGCAGGAGGTGCTGATGCTCTGACTCAGACCCTCCACTTCAGCTTTGGGCTCCGGGCTCAGAGGCACAGACAGGAAGTGGTTGAGGTTGATGGGGTGGGTCTGGCTCTGGGCCAAGCAGGGCAGGCTGCGGCGAGATGGCTTCAGGCTCTTCTCCTTCAGGATCTCGCTGATGCTGGTGTGCATGCCTGCAGAAGGGAGAGGAAAACATCAGTAAAACTTGCCAAATGTGGAATGGCAGAAGAAATGACCCTGTAGCTTCAAATATATGGCCATAATTTGCATAATTTTGCTTTAATGTAATGTTTGATTCGTGCATGAGTGCTCAGTCTAATAAATAAATGTGTACTCTACTCTAAAACACTTGCATTAAAGGATTGATTAGATTAAGTTCTGCGGGGAGAACTTGTTTCCCAAAGCATTTACATCATATAAAATATGGCTGATGTCAACAAACAAAAACAAATTGCAGGACTAGGAGAGGCTGGTCACGCAAAGACAGCAGTGAAAAGCTTTTTTCTCAAAGGAATATTCATAATATTCAGAGAGTAGTTTCAGGTTATTCTAGCTTAGCTGTACACCTGCATGAATAAATCAGCAGCTCTCCAAACAGCTAATGAATGAGGGATTCACTCCACAAGTTCCCTCACCTGGTAATGACTGTAGCCTCGAAAACGGTTATATAATGGAGCTTTTAGGTCTAAAAGGAGCTTTGTGAAGTATTAGGGAATAACACTGATAATGGTATGAGGGTTGCCTCAGGCTAAGGTTCAACATCAGCACTAAAAAACAAAAATAACCAGAGTTTTTATAGAAAAGCATTCAGAGGGACGATATAGGATGTACAAATGATTTGTTTGAAATGAACCATTGATTGCTCAATATTAGTGTTTTTAAATGTAAAATTTCTGCAAAGGTATCAAATATTTGCACTTAAGATTGTTATATTACAAAAGATTCTGTTATATATCACCAGATCAAATTTCAGCATTGAGAATAGATCATCAGGTTTATAGAGTTATGTTGGATATCAGCTGAATATGTTGAAACCTTGCCCTCTCACTGGAAAGACGATTCTGTTCAACAACAACAAAAATCCCTGGATGCTATTATGGGGGTTGATCTGATCTGGTATACTGCAGAGGTATAGTGCCATGGAGGTCATTTGGTTACTGGCCATAGGGAAATAATTATAATTATCAACATCACCCTTTCTTGAACAGAGACCAAAGGGTCTTTAGTAAAGACTGAATCCTTGCACTTGAACACGATAAACTTCCTGATGATGAGGGAGGTCAAAACTAATAAAATCTACTTTGGACTGACGAATGATGGATGAAACAGAGACCATCAACACCGTATGAGCATGTGTTTTACAGCATTTTCCTCCACTCTCGGAAGATGTAGCTGTTTTATTACCTCCCCCAAGGAGGTTATGTTTTCGATGTTATGTTTCGATGTTTGTCTGTTTGTTGGTTTGTTTGTCTGTTAGCAAGATTACTCAAAAACTACTGGATGGATTTACATGGAAATTTTACCAGAGGTGTGGTTTGGTCCAAGGAAGAAGTCATTACATTTTGGTGGTGATCCAATTCAGATTGACGTCACAAAAAAACATTTAAGTTTATAATGGCAAATCCCATTCATTTACATCATTATGGGAATTGTAGTTCATTTGCAAACTGATGTCAACGTTTTTCAAGCCTATGTCACTACATTTCCCAGCTTCCCTTGCAATGCCAGCAGAGGACTTCTACTAAAACAACAGCTAACAATAGCCTGGCAGATTGGCACATTTTTCCGACTTTGTAACTGGAACGCTGATAACTCGGAGATGACATCATTCGCACTCCCCTCTTCCCGTTTCCGATGGAAATGGCACGCGGCATTCTCCACATGGACAGACATGAGCGGACACTCGGCTGCCCAATCGGAGCAGAAAAAGCCACTGCCATAACTGAGCTGCTTGGCGAAGGTCAGCGCTCTGGGAGTGCTTTTCTAGTTAGCTTTGTGTAAACTGGTGACATTAACTGTGTTCCTAAATGTCAGTGTTGAGCAGCTGATGACAACAGTGAGTCCTCATGAATGTCTTTTTATTTTGGTTGAAAACAAGCTCATGGCTCCCTCTGATCCTGTGTTAAGGTGAGCTACACTACACACAACATGAGTGATTGTTTGTACCTGCCTTTTCTAGCTTCATACCGTCCCTATACAAAACAATTAAATAATTAAATACTGGATCAATATTTGCTCATCCCAAAATCATTTGCTGATGGCTGATATTTGTGTAAAAAAAAAAAAAAAAAGGCAGATACCAATGTTAAACTAATGAATCTGTGCATCCCTAGTCCATACATGAAGAAAAGCACAATTGAAATTAACAGAGACAAAACAAGACTTAAGTTAATAACTTTGCACGGTGAAGCTGTTTTAAGCAACTGTTTCAGGGTGCTTTCACACCTACAGTTTGTCTGCTTTCTTTTGATTCGGACGATAAATTAAACAACGCTGCATTTTTTTCCCCTTATATTGTTTCTTACTTATCCTGCATCATTGTCGAACTAGCCACAGCACACTAACAAAGACCTGTCCTCGTGTTATTACTTTATAGCCTGCTTTTCCCACCGTGTTGGCCAAACCGTCCATTTTGGCACTTTAGCTGCAGCATTGTGAGTTGATCTTTTAACCTGTTCATTTGCTGGGTCAGTTGTGTTCACACTGACACAAACCGATCCAGGATTGCTCCAAAACAGAGGTGGATTTCTGTGTTAACACACAAACCAGGCTAAAAGGACTCCAACCTGTTTCTTCACATTTTCTCTCACGATCCAGGAGAGACAAACACCAGTACTAGTGATTCTTTGACTGAAGTTATGTCAATAAATTTTGATCCTACTGTGTAAAAATACATCATAAGTAAAAAGAAACTGAAGTTATAAGGAGGGACAAGGGGTGACAACTGTAAAAAAGCTTGTTTACTTTAGGAACTGCAGGGTACCAACTCTAAAGGCGGGGTTGAAGAAAAAAAGTGATGAAGAGAGAGCCCGCTCCAGCCATCAGCCGCTCCATCCTTTTATGGCCCTGCTGCTGATAATATCTGTCCTTCATAGAGGAGTGCATTAAACCATCAGCACTCCTCCTCCATTAAATCACTCAGCTCAATAAGACCAGCAGCACCACAATGCACCACACGACTAAAGCACACGTACAGGCCTGTTAGAGCTGCCATGATATTAACACAGACGTGTGATAACAGCTGGGATTCAAGCTTTTTCATAAGTCTCTCATTAGCATGTCACTGTTTCATTAAAGCAATAAAGGTCGTTTTCAAGGTCATTTCTGCAGTAAAGAGTAATATAGTGAGAGTGGAGCTGACACACTGATGAATGACTGATACAACAATACTGTAAAGATGGACAGTGAGGAGAAACCCAGAGGTTAATAACAATAATGAACGTCCGGTGCTGACGCAGGTATCCGACCTTCACAGCAGACAGCAGCTTCATTCTGCTGCGGCAACATATTTATTCATGAAATGAATGAAGGCACTCCCCTCTCTCACGCTCTTTCTCTCACTCTCTCTTTCCTTATTGTAAATTGGAACATGACCTCAGGCGAGGAAATCTCCCTGACCTTCTGATAGCGTTCAGCAGCATTGATAATTCACACTCTGCATCCTGGGGGTCCGCGCTGCGAGGGGAACAATAACTCATTCTCAAGTCGTGATTTCGATGGGATTTCCCCATGCTGCTGGGTGAAAACAGAGGCGGTTAACGATGTGAGCGCTGAGGGGAAGCATTACTCCCACTGTTTATTAACTGTGCATCCCCTCGGACATAAAATAAGTGAAGTTTGTGAGAACTGGCTCTAAGCTGTGTGGTTATTAACTCAGAGACTGAAAACTGGTAATGATTATGAGCACTGAAACTGCTTGCAGCTGGATATTCATCAACTCATGAGACACAACACAAATTAAACCCTTTTTTATATGAATTCATGATCACTAAACACAAATACATGACTTAAGTAAAGTTAAGAGCTGCTCTGAGGAGATTTTGCTGCTTATGAAACAGATGACAATATGATGACAATAGTTTTAAGGATCATATGATGCTTTTTCAAGTTTTTATATGCCCTCTAGTGTGTTTTACATTCCTTATTAGCATGGTCAAGTGCTTCCAGGAGCAAGACAAGGATCTGCAGCATCAGGGGTTAAAAATAGAACTTTTTATCATTACTGATTGTCAAAATAAACTAGTAGTCATCAAAAATGAATATATAAACCTGATTTAAAGGTCCCATGTCCTGGGATGCTGGAGTCTTCACCTACTCTCTCTCACCCCCTTTCACAAGCCTGTCCACTGTCACTCTCTCTCCTATCAATAAAGGCACAAAATGCCCAAAAAATAATTTAAAAAAATGAATAATAATAATAATAAAAAAGGTCTCATGTCCTGCTGGTGTGTTTGATCGTTTCCATCATATCTTGATGAGATTTGATTAAAGTTAAAACAAAAAATGTCGTCTTGGTAGAGGATCAGATGCAGCTTTGGAAATGCTTGGATTGGAGGGGGCTGGTATGATAATGAGCTCTGCGTTGTTTGGCTATCCAACAGCCATGGCGTCTGCCTGTCACAGGCAGAAAACACATGTAGATAGAGGTTGTATAGCTATCACATAATAAATAACAGGATGTAAAAAACTGAGCATTTTAAGGGTCATTTTCTTTAAAGAGGCAACCCTGAGGGTTAGAGCATGTTTCTCAGTGAACTGAGGTTTCAGTAAAAGGTGTCATGTTACTCTGCTCTCCAAGCCCCTTCTAACAGCATTAAAAGCAAAGTAAATTGATTTTGCAGGACATGGGACCTTTTGCAAAAAATGGTCTCTTTAAATTGTAACTGTGACAAAACTTGACTATTTACATCCAGGAAACAGAGGGGCTTACTTTATTTCACTAGCCCATCTGGGAAATTGGCCATAAAACGTATTTGGGAACGGGTGGAACCTTTTAAAAGCATATCTGGCAGGTGATTGGACGTTCATTCTGTCAATCACATTCATTACAGGCCAATAAGATATTGTAGTAGGCAGGTATAACTGCAACAGTGTAAAGGAAAAAAAGCACTTTGTAAAACTAATTAACTCACGTGTCAAAAGTGGAGCAAAAATATCCTCACCAAAGAGAAGTTTGTAGTGTTGTAGTTTGTTTTTTATTTAATAAAGAAATGCAGTCAAGTTTTGATAAAACTGCTACTGAAGCTGTTAGCATCTATGCTAATCTCTGAGCTAACAGTCACTTCCTGCCGTCATCTCGCCCCTAGCCCCCACCTTTTCCTGCTCCAAAGGCACTGATGGGGACTTTAGGAAGTTCACAACCATTGGAGTTTGGAGATTGGCAAGATGGATTTGTGTGAGTACAGAAATTAAATCAGGCTGATCCATCTGCACTTAAAGGTTAGACAAAAAATGTCTTGCACCACATTGTCTGCTCACAAACTGATGGGTGCAGTAATTAAGAACGAGGTGCAAGGCATCCTTTTGTGCCCTCATGGAAGGCCTGGTAGGTATTCATATTTTGCATGGAGCATAAAAAGCCTTGAGCTGCTTTTCATATTAACATGGATTTCATAAACCTCAGTGTTCACATCAGCCCAGGCCCTCAGGCTGTTTTCTGTAAAGAGACATATTGTATCTTGCCATTTTACATCTGCAATGACATTTAAGGGAGTGGAGTTTTTATGGTCCACTGAGCTGAAAGTTTGTTTCTCACAGCAACAAACGCAGTCACACAAAGCTTAGTGAGTGACTGGAAAAACTGAGCATACTGTGAGCTTCAAGCCTCAAGTACCACAATTCAACATTCTCTGCTGATTGGTAGATGCATTTCTACTTAATCTTTCTATCCAGTTAAATGACACTGCCATCCTTCTCTCCATTATACTGATCAATAGTGGGTAACTGCTGCCAAGCATCCGCACACTCTTGTCATAAAGGTACACTTACTGGATTCCAGGCTGTGGAGGAAATCCCAGCAGACATCGACAGGGCTTAGCATGTCTCTGACGATACATCAGAGCAGAGCCAGCTAATGGGGTCTATAGGGGCCAGGCCCATTGGTCCCAAATGAGTAGTGGAAGTTTAAAAATAGATCTACAAATTGGATGGGATTTGTGTTGTGTGGAATTGGTTATGTGGAAAACTAAACACAGGTGCAGAAAATAAAGCTAACTGGTCAAATCGAACAAATATTCAAAATGCACATCATCCATTGGGGCACAGCAACGGCTTCGATGAAAAGGACAATTTCTTTAACTTTTAACCAGTGTTATTTTATCGATTACATTTTTATTGATAGTGGATAGACAGTAGATAGACCCAGAAAGGTAGAAATAGAGAGTACAGGAAGACAGCCTGTAATGGGCTTAGGGTCAGAATTGAACCCAGACCCTCTGCACAAAGCAGGAGCCTCAACATATGGCATGTTCACAAGTGCCAACCACTCCCCCACACCAGCATACCATGCTATCACTTTATATTTTTTCTAAATTTTGCCCAGATCACATGACTACTGGGACTATTTAGGAAGGCCCTATTTTCTTGCTTGTATCAGGAGTTAATAGGAGTAATTGATAAGGATCATAACAGTTGATAATAGATCTGTACACAAGCCTTTTATCAAAAAACAAATCACTTCACAGCTAAGGGATGAAAATATAAGTGGAGGAACTACATGAAAAAAGTAAGGTAATGTGCTGGATCATTTGTTTATCTGTTCTAGTTATCTGCTCGCTTGTCATAGATGGATAATCATTTCATCCATCTTCATTTATCTGCTTAAGGGTCAAACACAGATATCCTCCCATTTACTGAGCTAACTGAGCTGTAAGATTTCAAGTTTACTTTCTCAGCTCTGGCCTACCAGCTCTGCCCTGCATGGGTACCAGACTCATGTTTTCAACCCTCCACCACCCCCATCTTAGATCTGTCAGGAGGGATGTGATTGAATGCCAAACTCAGAATGTTCTGCTGCAAAAAAAAAAGAAAGTTTTATGAGTTGCCAATAAATTAGCCATAAATATCAGCAATATTCTCCCATTTGCTGTAACATCTGCGGAATATATGAATGAAGCATAATGCTCCACCTTATCATCACTGAATGTTTACATTTAAGGATCGATACAGATACTGCATCACTGTCATCTGCTATCTCTACCTCTGCACAGAAAAGTGACAAAAAGGCTGCACCAAAGGACCTTGCAGACCAGCCATCTGTTTAATTTATTTGCTAAAAACAAATATTATGGTGAGTTGTTTTTATTTTTGAATAAAGAGTGTCTGTAGATCATAAAGCTGTTTGCTGCTTTCTTGAAGTGAACAAACATTGTGGAAGAGGCAGCAGTATCATACACAGCAGGTGTATTCTTGCCAATGGCCCCAATGTGGTTAGGGCAAGCTCTGGTTGATCATCAGCTCTTTTTAATGCAGGCATTCTTGAACTCAACACCACAGACAGAGCCTGAAAACAGAGCATTGTGTAAGTGCATATAAATATATAAAGGGTTCATCTGATGTGAAATCCTGTGTTTAATCTCGCTGTGCACTGGCTAAGGCTGGTTTATCAGCAGAAAGTTAATCCTGAGTGTGTGTGTGCATGGACTGTTGTGTGTATTAGTGCATGTTCCAGTTGGTATAGGAGTCTGTGGGCTGTCACACTGTTTGTGTGTCTTTCACAGGGAGTGGAGAAGCAGCAGTGGCGATTAAAAAAGAAACAGATCAAGGCCTAAGAGGTGGAGGCTTGCTGAGCTGTGATGCTAAGAGAAAAAAATGAAAACACCTCCAGATTCTCTGTGCATCAGCATGACACTGGGCTCCGACGACAATCCTGTGTGTGTTTTCTCACAAACACACCCACACTGACCAAGAGGAGGGCGAGCTGGACGGGCTTCAGGGAAGGTCGTGATCTGGGATTTGGAGCCCTCCTTTGTGGCTTGTACATGACTGTGTTGTGATGCGAGATTAGAGGGATTTTTTGTTCAGTACAGTCTGTTGTGTGGGTTTGTATTTTATGAATACAGTAAAAAGTTCAATCTGCTTATATAGAACAGAATTTTGTAATGATGGTTCATTTAATCAGATCAGTTTTGTTCCTCTGGGTTATTTCACATCATTAAAGTGCAGATTTCTCTGGCAGTGTCTCATCATGTTACCAGAGGTTCCCAAAGCTTGTGTCAGGGAGGTCAGATGGGAGAGTCACAGGATTCCTCCCAAAAATAACAAAAAAGTTAATTTATTCTTCATTTAACAATCAGGTCCACCCTTTTTGCTCAGAGCACCCCAGTTGCTTGAATATAGCACTATGTAAGTTAGGCAGCAATACAGATGTGTCTCATAACAGCCTGTCTCTACATTGTGCTCCACAATGGCTGAGGTGAGAAAAAAAGAGGACTGATGGAAAACTCTAAGACAAGAAAAAGAGAGTGCCTGAGGATGAGGATGGACTAGAGTAAATATTGGCCAAGCTTTAACCAATTTGGTAAGAGTTTCAAGAAACAACTGGCTGTAAGTCGGAAACTGAGCGGACTGTGTTTTCGTTAGACAGGTGAGGAAAGATGATGTGCTAAACTTTTTGTCCTATTGGCTATGCTAATATGTTATCTAAGGCATTATCTTTTTTATAAGCCCATTCACCTAACAAGCACTAATAAATTAGCCTAAAAGTGGCTTTTTATCCACAGACTATAGACATCATAGAAACACTTGAAGACACATACTCTTCATGCAAATAGTTTGCAAACAATGGACAGGTGATGGAAGAAAAAAACCTTTTTACATATTAAAATAATAATATTGCCCCAATCTGTTTATGTAGTTTAGTAATCTTTGGCAACTGTCTTCACAGCCAACTATATGTGAATAAATGCATGTTGTCTGTGAGGTGGTGTAACAGTGCCGTTACACTCAGAGGCTTTCAGTGGCCTCAAGAGAGTTATACAATTTTCAATTATTGCTGCCTTAAAGGGATATTTTGTTTTTTTCTAGTGGCCCCATGTGCAGCAATATATAGCTCTAGCTTCCATGCAGGCTCTTTTTGTACAAATGCAGAGCTGTTCTCCATCACTGGGGCTAATGTTCAGGCTAATGCCATGTACCTCATGCAGCCCCACATGAAAAATCCCAAACTATCCCTTTGAACAAAACAGAAAGCCATAAGGTGAGATCAATATCACAATGAATGTAATGTCTCACATTTAAATACAAGTATTGTGGTTTGAGGCTGTTGTGTTCTTTTGTGGTCTTCAACACTGCCTTATGCAGTTAACAGGATTATGCAACAGGTCTCTGGAAAGTAAATTGAAAGCTAAAAATAATTATAAAAGCTTTTATCCTTTTCAGAAGCATGTCTCAGTCCTCTATGGGGTCAGTGAATTTGTGTTAACTTTTCATTCACACAGAGGTTGACTCTGCATGAAGTTACTTTACATTTTTGTTTTTTCTTTCAAAGTCAGTTTGTCTTGACTGTTAGGGCAGCTAAAAGCACTACAGCTTCCTATTTTTCTTAACATTATTGAATAAAAAAGTAAAGTTACTGTGAAAAAAAAAATTCAACAAATTAAAAATGTTATTGTCTTTAGTGAGTTTTCATTTATACATGCTGTAGGAGTGAGGCAGCTCAGCTGTGATGGCTGCTTCTTAACTCCTGTTTCTCAACTTGGCTGCTTAAGAATGTCACAAACACACTCTGAGCCAAATGGAAGAAAACGATCCTTCATCTGACAAACATCAAGGATTAATGATCAATTACAAGCTGTCAGAAATCCATGAAGCCAAAAAATGCTGAAAACCTGATTAGAAGAGTCAGAAATGTGTTTAAACAAACATTACTGCTGCTTATTAAGTCATATGTTCTCCATAGTCTCTGCCAGAGACCTGAGCAGAGAATGAAGCTCTGAGACTTAGTCCACCAGGATGCTGCACAAAGTAGCTAACAGTGAATTCAGGTCAGTGGGCTGTTTCCCATCATGCCTCTATGTTTCCATACCTTAAATTATTCATTCATGTTGAGCTCATAGCACAGTTTCAGAGTCACAGCTTTCAGCCGAGGAACATTCTGGATCTTGGCGATTTTAAAGCCAGCACTATCACCGCCTCTCTCCCCGTTCAGAGGGCATTTCAGGGGATCCCTACTGCAGAGGAGTGGGCAAGGAGGAGAAAACATTTTAAAAACTCACACATGCTCGGGTATGTTGGTTCCAGAGCGCTGCTGTGGTGCGTTTATGAAAATTATCACGTGGAGCAGCGCCGAGGCAAGGCCTGCAGCCTCCCCTGCAGAAACGTTCTCCAAGCAATTAAAGTGTGTTTCATCCTCCGTCTGGCAGCGAATCAAAGAACACAGAGAGGGGTGAGCTCACGGGGAGCGCTCAGAGCCCAATCATTAGCAGCAGATGAATATTCGGCTCATGTCTAATGTTACAGGGTTAATGTTACAGGCACACCAGAGATTCTTGCTGACCAAATAGGAATGTGGTTTGAGGAGTGATCTTGGGTAATGATCACTAAAAGTGCTTCAGCAGATGCAGACACTTCTTTGAGACTTCTTTTGAAGACCATGCAGATCTAACAGAAAATCAGTCGCAAAATAAATAACCACAGAGCACTTTGAATGACTCTAAAGGTATTTTTAGGTCAAAGTGTTTGTAAGGTTACTGCTGATGGCGTTATAGTTTCTAAAGAAAAACTGCTGTGGCACAAATACTCCGCAAGTTTACTGCTTGAGATTTCATGGAGAATATCACTTTAATGTGATTTTCTATTTTTAAAGTTTCTTCAAAGACCCAACATAAGTCACATTATTTAGACCTTTTGCATCTGACGTCAGAAGCCTGAACTACTTCTGCCTGAACAGCAAAAGGGAAATTCTTCTTTCCTTTTATTGACTGCAGTTAACTGTATTTAAGCTGAATTTTTCATCATTGCTATGTGATGTGGGCATGCATGATAGTCACATTACAGGATGCATTTGGGGTCATTGGGGCTGGAGCCTACTGCAGCGGTCATTGGGCAAGAGGAAGGGTAAACCCTAGACCGGTGGCCAGCCGATCACAGGACCAGACAGACAACCATTCAGGCTAACACATTTTAGGAGCAGTGACCAAATGAACAAGTTTTCGGTCTGTGGTAATAAACCAGGATGCCTAGACAAAACTCACGCAGACACAAGGACAACATGCAAACCCCGCAAAGAAAAGCCCTGACAGACTCAGGGGGTTGAACCAGCAACCCTCTTGCCGCGAGGCACAAGCACACACCTGCTATACCACCATGCATCTCATGCAATGTTAGTCACATGTATATCATGCAGTCACTTTTGTGTAGTTTGATGGAAAAAAAACACCTGTTTTCCCTTTTCCGTGGCTGACGTCAGTAAAAGTCTGTTACATATCACTATCAAAGTCAGAGAACTGCAAAGTCTGTGTATGTAAAATGTGCAGGCAACAAGCCACACAGCTTCTGTCAGAGATCCACAGATTCAAAGATCAACTTATTTAATTGGTGTCTTTCAGACACCGATTTTTTGTTGTTCAGGGATGTTTTTCCAGTATGTAAAAGAAAACACGTAAGATAATCCTCAAGTAAATATCCAAACAAAGAGGTATTTCATTGGGTGCCTTTGTAACCTGAGACATGATACAGACCAATTTATTTCATGGTCCATCTGGAAAAAAAAAAACACAGTGTTTGGGAATGGGCAGAACCTTTCAGAAGCATATCCGGCAGGTGACTGAATGATCATTTCGTCAGTCACATAGTAGCTATAGGTGTGCACTACTGTCGATGTGTAGAGGACAGAATGTGAGCCACTTCATAAAACAAACTCAAGGCAAAACATTTTAGAAATGGAGCAAAATATCCTTTCTATAGAAAAGTCTGTAGTGTTATTTTTTTTATATTTAATAACGAATTATGGTCCAGATCTGACAAAACTGCTACTAAAGCTGTTAGCATCTATGCTAATCTCTGTATGAACAGGCACTTCCTGCTGTTGTCTCACTAACTCCCACCGCTTCTCGCTCTAAAGGATGCTGATTGGGACGTCCTGCTTTGGGCTGCTCTTGTATGGAGCCAAAACACTGACAGTAAGATTTGGTATTGAAAAAGAAACTTGGCATTGAAGAAAAACTTGCATTGGTACCGAAACAAGTATTGGCATTGTAAAATGTTGAATTGAAAAATAAAATACAGACATTAAAAAAACTTGTTTTTTTCAGGATTTTTTTTTGTTTGTTTTATGATGTGTTTTTCGATGCCAATCTTCTGATTTTTTCTTTTACACTCTCTCTTTTTTCAGCGTCACAGATTTTCAGTTTCAACTTTCTGGTTTTCAGTTGCAGTTCTCATTTTTTCAGTTTCAACTTACCGGCAGTGTTTTGACGGGGATTGATGCCGTCTGACAGCACAAAAAGAAAAAATAGTTGGAACGGCGGCATGTAGCTGCTTCCACTGAGTGAGTTGTGCATCCAAAACATCAACCATGTCAGAATTCTATCCGACAGATCCAGAGGAGTTGACGGGTCTGTGATCTGCCATCCTGTTTCCATGTTTACTCCACGACAAACCATGCACAGTCAGGCTGAAGTCAGCCACGACTTCAAAGACAGTAAACTTCAAATTCAGGGCACAGAATTGCCTTAAAACTGCACAGTGCACGTTGTTCTTACAGAGGTCATGTTATCCTTTTACAAGTTTTATATGCCCTTGAATATATTTTACATGTTTCCACTATGTGATAGAGAACTTAAGTGCACAAGACAACAAAACCCACGACATCAACACTCCTCCTTCTTCTCCTGTGAACAGCTCCAGTAGATGCCTGACTGATTCTCCTGAACTCTGAGCAACAGCAAAACTTTTCACAAATGTCTTGGCAAAGCAAATAGCCGATACAGTGTTAAGGATATTGGGTTGGGGTGGCCAATCACATTCAGGTAGCCCTGGTCAAGCCTGTCGCCCTCTGGATCAGCCCCTGCAGCAGAGGGAGGGACTTCTCCCACTCCAAATTCAAAGACAAGAACGAACTGAATGAATATGCCAAACCTTTTAGTGGAAGTACAGTACACTCTTTATAAATCAGACAGTGATTGTGCAACAAATGAACATGAATTTAGAAGTCATTTTAGTGCAGCATCCATTTGACTTTATGCACCATGTTTTATTGTGGGTGAAATTTCATGCTACTTTTATAAAGTTCAGGGCCAACTAAAAGTGCATCAACCCCTGGTGAAATTATTTTAATTAATCTAAAAGCTGTAATATTGCTGCAGCCTAATGCTAAAAGGGTTGTCTTTCTATGAATTTCTGGTGTGTATTTCTAGTTAAAAAAAACGATAAACTTGGGACATGATGATAAACTACAAAGGCTTCCAGGACTTTATGGTAATAAACGAGAATAAACATGGAACTTACAAAACTGAGGGTTGGCCCTTAACAGAGACTGTAAATATAGTTGAGGAAAATATATTTTAGTATAATCTCAACTAAAAAAAAAACAGATTTCGTGCAAGTGTACTTAAAATATCTATGCTATTGCTCAATCATAAATTACACAACACACTGCTTACTGCAGGGGTACTAAGGTCCTGCCCCCTACTTGCACTGTGCAGATTATTTCTAGAACTCTGGACTGTTGAGACCACATTTTTGAGCCCACAAGACTTTTGAAACCACACATTTGAACCCATGGACTACATGAAGTGGAGTTGAAACTAACTGTTCATTAAAATAATTAAACTTAATAAAGTTCTACTTACAAATAAACCTGTTGAAATGTAATGTTTTATTGTATCCTTTTGCATTAATGTCTGCCACTAACAAAACATTTTTTTATTAATGTTTGAATATGATACAGTTTGTTTACATTACCCCCAATTTCCAGTTAATTCTACATTCACAGAACTCCCATGGAAAGTTTCCAGTTTGTAATATTTCCAAAATTCCAAGTAAACTTTCTGAAAAGTTCAGAAATTTACTGAAAATGTTCTGCTCCTTTGCAACCCCATAAACTACACTTCAAAAGTTTTAAGTGGAAAGTCATTGGTTGTCAACTTGGCTGCATGATTAAGTGTAGATGCAGGTGGCCAAGTGAAAACCGCTCATCAACTTGACCTAACACTCATTTAGGTGTAATTAAAACATGGAGCCTCTAATTATGCAGCTGCCTGTTTTTACAACCCTCACCGAGAGAACATAACTTCACTTTACATTGAGACTATAAACCCACCACCCCAATGGACCTTTACACGTTTTATACTCCACATCATTTATTCACAGTGTACAGATTAGAGCTTTTGGACCCTGACCAACAGTAGAAGCAAGTTTAAACTCAAAGTTAAGACTCAGACATGCTGGCATCAGTTGTCTCCGTCTCTCACGTGCAGCCGAGCGGCGGCAGCCTGACCGCTAACACACCTCAGAGCAGATGGCACTTTTTAGCCCCCGCTTTAAACGGTTCAGGACCTCATTGCACAATCCTGGCACAGCCTCTGGGTTGCATCATTAGTACAGAGGCAGATTATACATCTCTTTCTTTCTATCTGTTTCCATGCCCTTTTGTGCGTCATGGCATCTTCCTATAAGCACTGATTGCTTCTGATTTGTGCCCCGTCACTGGATTTTCTGATAAGCCTTGACCGCTGCATCCACGTAAACGCCTCATCAGGACAGAAGCAGCTATGTGTGTGTTTGTATCTGTGCCGTAAGCAACATGGGAGCAGAGCAATTTAATTCCCCCAGAATCAGTTTGTTTTCTGTAGACGTGATTAAAATGTTAGACTTTGGTTTCCAGCTGAATTTGTGCCGGTATTGTTCTCATAGCCTAGCAACAACAACAAAACGCTGACTATTTAAAAACTGTGAAAGTGCCACAGACACACAAGCAGCCTCTTTGTCTTTAAACTGTTTGTTTGTGTACCTGGCACGCTACAGAGTGAGCAGACATAATTATACACAGCTCATCTTACACAGAGCTGATGTGTGCCTTACATTCTGCAGAAGCCTGTTATGATCCTGTGGATATGCTCAGCCCAAATCTGCCCTCAAATTAATGTCTCCATCTATAAAACCATCTGCCGCCTTGCATAAGAGGACAGGTGGCCTGCCTAGGACTGTGCGACTAAAGGTTTACACACAGACACACACAGGCTCCTACACACTGTACTGTACACACACAAAGTTTAAAGGGACTCTGCAAAAACTGTGGAAACACAATTATGAACAAGGAAAACAAAATTAATCACACATTTATGAACTGTTTCCAGGAGGGGAAATAGCAGGATATTGTTCTAAATAGACTTTTGATTCATTGAAGGTTGGAGCGTTTAAGTGCTGAGAGCTGCACTGAGGAAGTGCAAAACTGTAATGGGGTGCAGCTAAAAGGTGAAAGGTAAATGGACTGGACTTGAGCTTATTTCCTTGTTACTGGACCACTTAAGGCTGTTTTGACACCACAGGTCACACCAGAGCTGAACAATCTATTGTTTTAACATCGCAATTGCAATGTGTGTACGTGTGAAAGTCACAACAGTTGCCAATATTTTAAAGGTTACTGAAAGGACCACGGTTCATGCCAGTGGTGGCGGCTGATTAAAATATTAATGTACGCACAAGAGCCATTCCAGCATGTGAGGGACACCTTTATTCTTGATTTCCAAGTGCAAATAGACAATTATAGGGAGAGACAGAAAGGGAGGGAGAGGGAGTGGGGTGAAAGGAGAGAGACCATAACTGCACCATAACTCTGATAAACCACACGACGCTAAACAACTCACCTTGAAACAATAGCTAAATAAGTATTGGGGGTAATTTAAAGAAGCTGAAGTTGCTATTGGTTGGCAACTGATTTTATCATGTGGTAAAATAATTTATAGAACAGCATAACAACAAAAGAGTTTGGAGAGAAGAAAAAATAAACCGATCCACCAACACAAACACTTGAAAGGCCAAAATGAGAGAATATGGGACTGTAGTCCCACCTAAAGAAGTGAATATGGTGTCTCCCCGTAGCATCAAACTCTTGAAAGAACACTTTCAGCATCTATCTCAATGTCCTGAAGAACGACTAACACCACTTCACTCAGATGTTTGCCAGTCATAGCACTTCCTACATGTTTTTTACAGACAAAAGAAGCTGAAGAAGAGCTCAGCCCTTACAGCTGAAATTAATTAAAATCATCAAATGTTTATTTGTTCATGTTTGCTCTTTTAAGCCTAGCAACACAACGAAAACAAACTTAATTCAGCACAGCTTACTTGACAGTTAGTTGCCAGAAATGATATTTCAACCCTGACTGTAACAGTGAGCAGCTTTGTTCGATTAATAATTTCATCATTGTGTTGGTGGTTGGATGCAGCCAACAAGCACTTACTAAGAAAAGAAAGAGGAGTCAAGAGGAAGACACCAAAACTCTAATGATGTTGCTGTTTTATTGTCATTAATAAATAAATACATATATAAACAGTATATATTGCTGATAAAAATGTGTGTACAGTGTGTTAAGAAATGCAGCTGGCAGTAACACTCATGCATGCTGAGTTTATGACCTGCAAGTAAAAAGTACAAACTAACGCTCAACACAGTTACAGCAAAGTTGCAGTTCAAAGAGTGTGTATGTTTTTGGAGAGTTTCAGCTATTTTTCCCTTTCTTTAGCCATTTTTAGTCATATTGATGAAAAGACAATTGTATGTGCCTTACATGAACATCTAAGTAAAGAGATATTTCCCCTCTCCAAAAATGCAAGAGGGGAAATACCTAGGATTAGGGGTAGGAATGAAAAACAATTCCAGTTGAGAGTCAATAACATCTCTCTCACATAATCTATATCATTAGTCTTTTTGCTTAGCAATTCTCTTATTGATATCTTTTTCCTTTTTCTGCATGACTTATAAATCAAGAAATGATGACAAAGAAGTAAAAAATGTAATCATGGTAGACAGAGCACACAAGTGATCAAAATTGTAGCTTCATTTTGGACAAAAAGATGTTTACTGAGTGGAAACAGCAGCAAATTGCAGCAGCACCCATGCGTTGAATTTAAGGGGTGACATGTTTGAAGAATCAGATCGATAAGCAGAATCAGTAATGGCATTGGTATCAATAACATCTGATCAGTTCCCATCTCTACCTAGGATGCTTAGTGGCAAAACAAAGCAAGCTTTCAGAAGTTAAACACAATGGGCTGCATATGAAGAATTTGCTTTAAACAAAGTCAGAACTTCTTAATACCAAAGGCTACAACTGAAACAGTTTCTAGCCACAAGTTTTTGAGTCTATAAAGTGGATAAAGTGGCATGTCGCTACGTTCTACCTTCTTTATGTGAAAGAAGGTAGAATGTTTTTCATAGTCCCTGGTAGAGGGCTTTGGTGTGAAAAAGAATCATAAGTGGCTGTACAGAAACTATCTTTAAGATATTTTTTAAACTGTAGCACATAAAAAAAATAATTTATCTTGAAATTTCCCTTAAAAAAACACAATCTATCACATGAGGCAAAAATTTTGCAACACATTTTAACCCATATCATCCAGGCCTAGGTCACATTTAGATGCCCCATATCATGCAAAATACACTTTTTAGTATTTTTATACAAAAATGTGTTCACAGTCTTTGTGTTGACAACCCCTCCAAACAGCAAAAACCATGCCACAAGCCAACACTGTGGGATGAACATCTGTCACTTGCAGATATTGCCATGCTGTATCACGTCAATCAAATTCTGGTGTGATGAACATCTAGATAAGATAAGATAAGATAAGATAAGATCTACATACAAATTTAGAGAAGTTTTGGTACTCAGCAATAGACCGACACTGTCTGACATTCTCTGACCTGTTTTCATAACCAAACATGACAGGAAAGTTAGCACTAGGGCTGAACAATATGGACAAAATTTCATATCTTGATATTCATGACAGATTTCTCGATATCGATACGATACAATATGACTACGGGTTCGGTGAAAACCAAGCATTTTTCAGAAAAATAGAAACAGTTTGAAAATAAAAACAGTTTGTTGTTGGCTGGCCTTAGCGGTGCATTCAAGGGCAATCATAAAAATGAAATTTGTTGTGACTTCCAGAGCTGTACATGCAGGGCAAGCGCGGGGGAAATCTGTATCGTTTATATTGTTTCTTTTTCGATATTAATATCTTGAAGGTTCATATCTCAATATAGATACAATAACGATATATCTTTCAGCCTTAGTTAGCACTGTAGGAGAATTCTTCCAAAATATTCACTGGCAAACCATCAGCATTGTAATGGACTCAAATTTAATTCTCAATAATGGCTTCAGTATTTCGTATGAATTGGAGTTGAAAACCAATTCCAGTTGAGAATCAATTACAACTCCATCAAGGGATCGATACCATTAGTCTTCTTGCTAAAGATTCCCTCCTATTTGTTCTGCATGCAGAAATTAAGGAAGTCGCACTCCAATCAGAGGTGGTCAGCAAGCGCGGGGGAAATCTGCGCTTGCTGACCTCCTATTTGTTCTGCATGCAGAAATTAAGGAAGTCGCACTCCAATCAGAGGTGGTCAGCAGAAACAACAGCAAAAAAGTCAAAGATATGATCATGGCAGACAGGGGACTGAAGTGGTCTAAATTATGGTTTCATTTTGTACAAAAAGATGCTTACTACACAACTATTACACAATGTTCAGTGAAGGAAACACTTGCAGACACATTTATCTGTGCAGCCTGGCATTGAATATCAGGAGTGTCATGTGTTTGACATTGTTGTCACTGAAAACCCATGTGGTCCAACTTTTTCCTGCAAAGAAAACCCACAGGAATCAGTAGGGAAATCATTAAAGAATTTGATCAGTAAGCAGAATTGTCAATAACTATATTGTGACCATTTTTAAGTGACTGTATTGTCACCAATAAAGTCTTATCAATTCCCATCCTGATATTTACAATCCATGCATTACCATGTATAACTGTGACAATGAAATTTTGCTCTACAACATTTATCGCCTTAGTCATGCTTGACTACAAACAACTGTAAATCATTCAAAATGATACCAAATTGTTGACTCTTTGAGAGCAAAGCATTACAAACAGAACCCAGACTTCATGTCAGAACTGTTTTATTTGAAGAGTTTGAGAGTTTAGTGTGTCAATAAGTTTCAACAGCGTGTTGATGACTAATCAGAGTTTATGACTAGTCCTCCAGAAAACATTTGAGATTCACCCAAATCCTGCAGAGTAATATCAGATGGATGTGAGTCATTTCTGCTCTGAGGTCCAAATGGAGCATTATCTCTCTGGTTTCTATCAGCTGAGTGAAATCAGGAGGATAAACAGCCCTCTGTCAAACACTTTAGTAACTCTCTGTGGTTCATCTGCAAACAAAAATGTTTTCTCACCTGCAGCTCAGCAGAAAGCCTTAAGAAACACTCTGAGAAGGATTTAACTCCAGTGTAGCTCTTCCCTTATTGGCTCCCTGTTGGGTTTTAATAAGTTTTGTTATTCACCCATCAGCTATAAAGTTTTTAATGTCTTAATTGGAAGAAAAAACTTATTTTAAAGCTTTCACAGGGATATGTTGACTGTGTTTGAGGGGTGCAGCATATTTTTTTATTTTTTTATTTTTTTTTGCTTTAGTATAATTCTGTGTGCAAACCCGTCCTCTCTACTATCACTGTAATGGAGCACTTAGCAGTCAGCGTAATACTGAGTGTGCCTTAAAGCCTGGAGTCAGACTCTTCACATAAATCTGATCATGTTTTGCTGCGACATGTTTCCTGTCGGCTAGTGGAAAGCCAGGAAGTGTTTTACTCTGAAATATATAACAGTATCAGTTTTGATTTTTTCCAACACAGGAAAGGGATTTTTATGGAGGACTTTTAAGATTAAGAAGTACTATCTGAAGCGTGGAAATGTCTATTTAATGAAAGAGTATCAGGGTAAGGCTCATTAAACACTTCAGTGAAAATGTTAAATGTTGAGAATAAAGTTTAAGAACAACTTTTAAAGAAAGTTGACACTTTGAGCCTCTGGATCCCTGATGATATGATGTCACAGCATTAGCTGTACAGGGAAAAACAAAGCATCAGAGGAGGCAAACATAGAACTGCTGTTGGCAGCACAAGAGGCCAAAGAATGACATTTTTTTGCGTTGTTGGGTGTAAAAGTACAAAACCCTAATTCCAATGAAGTTGGGAGAATTCTCTGCATGTAACCTTCAAGGCTGAAAACCAACACTGAATGCCTGTGACCTCTGATCTCTCAGGTGGCACTATATTATAACATCATTCTGTAAAGGACATCACCACATGGGCTCAGAAACACTTTCTGAACCATTGTTAGTTAACGCTGCTCATCGCTGCATCTACAAATGCAAGTTTAAACTCTACCATGCAAACCAAAAGGCATATCAGGACACTCAGAAATGCTGCTGACTTCTCTGGGCCGAGCTCACCTGAGATGGACTGATGCAAAGTGGAAAAGTGTGCTGTGGTCTGACGGGCCCACATTTCAAACTGTTTCAGAAATCATGGACACAGTGTCCTCTTGGTAAAAGAGGAAAAGTACCATCCAGATTGTTATCAATAAAGTTCAGAAACCAGCGTCTGTGCTATATGTGGGTGTGTAAGTGCCCATGGCATAGGCAACTTGCACATCTGTGAAGGCACCATTAATACTTAGAGACACATTCAGGTTTTGGGGTAACATATGCTGCCATCAGACTGACATCTTTTACAGGGACATCACTGCCGATTTCAGCAAGACAATGCCAGACACATTCTGCACATGTTACAACGGCGAGGCTTCGTAGTAAAAGAGTGCAGGTACTAGACTGACCTGCCTGCAGTCCACACCTGTCCCCAATTGAAAATATGTGACAAGTTATGAAGCACAAAATATGAGAATGCTGATCCTTGACTGTTGAGCAACTGAAGGGGTACATCAAGCAAGAATCGGAAAGAATTCCACCAACAAGGCTTCAACAATGAGTGTCCTAAGTTCCCAAACGTATACTGAGTGTTAATGTAACACAGAGATAAACATGCACCTGTCCCAGCTGTTTTATAACATGTTGCAGACATCAGATTCAAAACGAGAACATGTTTGCAAAAAAATCTAAAACGTTGATCAGTTTGAACACTGAGGTGTATTTAAGTCAAGAAAGCTAAACAGGATTATCAAATCATTGTATTCTGTTTCCATTTGCATTTTACACAGTGTCCCTACTTAATTGGAATTAGAGTTTCAATGGGGGGTAACAGCAATGGAATAAAAGCTGAAATTCAGACAGTCTGCTCCTGTTCGTTAGAGGAATGTTTTTCAAGAAACACTCCAAGGGACAGTGACCTCACATATTCAGGGACCTGTTTTATCTTCTGGAGTTGTTGAAGCCAGAAAACAACTTGCTAGCCAGCTCTGGCTTAAGTGTTTTGCCTCCAGCTAAGCCTTGCCCAGACAAAAATCTCACAAACAAGAAAATAAAATGTGCTAAAACAAACCATTCGTGCAAATGCCAACTGTTCCATGTGCCTCCAGCTCACCCTGCAGGCAAAGGCTGCACAGCCTGCACAGGTTTAGATAATGGAAGGACTTCAGAGGAGGCTTGAGTGACAAAAAGGTTGATTTTCCTTTAGCCCCATAAACACAGCATAGTAACAAACATGAGGAGTATGATGAGGCAGTGCCAACAACTAACCAGATATGACTAAAATGACTCACTGTGGTGACATGAGGAGAAAAGATTCTGATAAGACGCTAAGATTTAATGATTTTAGACATAGGTTGAAACAAACAAAAAACTGGGTTAAAGGATTATTTTACATTTCATGGGTAAGGTGATACTCTGGATTCCACATAAATAAAGTTCTAAAAGTTTTTTTATCCATTGATATGGCCCCTTTTAAGAAAAAAAAAAACTTAAATACCACAAATTTTGTTTTAGTCTGAAAAAAAAGTCAAGAGGAGAGTTGCATTTGGCTCAGCAACTGCTATACAGAAGTCAAATTCTGTGGAAAATTGTCAAAAATAAATTTATTCACGGCTTTTTGACTTTCATTTTAAGATTGGCTATTATCATTATTTTCAGCAGTATACCACGGCTTCATTGTTTTGATTTTTTCTTAAAAAAACAAAATAAAAACAGCTGTCTTTAGGGATGGGCATTAATAAGATTTTATTGTAACCAATGCTTTTATCAAACCGCTTATCTATCAAGTCTTTAACAATTCCCTTATCAATTCCTGTGGATTTTGTGTGTGGGCAAAAATGGCTTACAAAGGTTTTCAGGGGCAACAATGTCAGACACACGTCACTCCTGATACTCAATGCTGCACTGCATAGATGAATGCTTCTGCAAGTTCTTGGTTCTTCAGTCAACCAAATGCTGTGCAACAAGCGTCTTTTTGTCAAAAATGAAGATATAATTTTGACCACTTCTTCCTACTGTTTGACGTGTTCACATTTTGGACTTCTTTGTTATCATTTCTGCTGACTGCTTCTGATAAGAGTGTGATGTTGATTTTCAAGGCATACAAAACAAAGAAAAAGTAAGTAACAAGGTAGTAATATCAACACATGGAGGGAGTTGTTATTGATTCTCAACTGGAATTGGTATTCGATTGTCTTTCCTCCTCTTATTATGCCTGTCTCCTGTCCAGCCCTAATTCTCTGTCTTCTGTAGTATTTTAGAATCTCACAAAACACATTATGGATTCATGTGATTAGAGTGTATGTAGGTCATGCTGCAAGACAAAAGTTCACACTTTTCTGTCAACTGTTTCAGTTTGTGTACATGCTAAAGCAGCTAAAAAATTGCACATAAGCTTTTTTTCCTCTTTGACAGGACATCCTTAAGTCAGAAAATTCCAAGCTGCTCCGCTCAGCATCTGCTCATCATCATCATCAAATATTTTTTAACCGTCTCAGCCAGGTAACAAAAACAGGTCATCTCTCCCCCTCGTTTGTGTCAGCATGAAAACGAGTCGTTTTTTTCACCATACGTCTAAATATAGACATGCAGCACATGAATAATTAAGAATAAGTATTATAGAGTCACTACTGCTCTATAAAGAGCTCTAGTCAGCCTGTAGATCAATACTGGAAGAGCAGAGGACACAGACTGATGACTTGTCGGTTGTTCATTTAAGATGTGGAGATACAGAGAACTGCAGTAATGACTCTTTAACACTGAAATTAATTAGAATGTTAGCACTTCCTTTTTAATCATCTCAAAGTCTGGTTAGGTGCCTGAAATCAAGTCTGTGGTTAACACAAATATAAAATATTTTTTCCTAATACTTGACATACTTCTGGAAATGCCCTCGTGTGAATTTTAAAGCTTTTCTTAAGGTCCTACAGTCTTTGAATATGCTTCATTAAAGTTTGCACAAATGTCCACTCCAACTGGGGGACACTGTTTAGTTGTTAGAGGTCATAGGTCAAAGGTTAATAGCAGTAAATCTTAGGTTATTCTTTGCTTGTGAATACAACCTTGTCAACTAAATCCTTGAGTATGCTTCACTGTATTTTCATTAAAATGTGCTCAAATTTTCACTTTAAATACGAGATTAACTTACAGGGATTTTTCTAAAATTTTGAAGTGGGGTTGTGTGAGGTACATGGCGTGAGCCTGAACATGTGCCACAGTGTCACAGCTCAGTTCTCCCTCCGTTCAGAAATCTTGGGGCAGATGCTAATGCTAAACATTGCTGTACATTGTGCCACTGTCTCTGCGTAATTCTGAGAATTTTGGGAGAAAACAAGCCACAAAAACAGCGCAGGGTTATCACATGCTCGAAGCAGTTTGTTTACAAAAAACTTGATAAGGTGCTACTGTGAGACACGGCACAGCCTGCAAGTCCTTCTGCCAACAACACTGTTTACTTCACAAGAGGAAAAAAACGCCATCAAACAGGATAAATTGGCGATTAACCAAAAAACAGCATATTTTAAGAGAAACAAGGTCAAAAGGTCAAGGTCATGGAGTTTAATGTTCATCCCTTGATTGTTAACATGATTTACGAGGGCTTTCAGAAATTTTCTCAAATTTTTTGCACAAATTTCCTTTTCAGATCTTGTAGGAACAAGGTCAGAGTTCATGATCATGAGGCCCAATCCTCAGCCCTTGCTTGTCGATGTAGAGTCTCAGGAAAGCTTTAAAGAAACCCTTCAAACGTTGTACAGTTGTCATCTCGGACTTGGGGATGAACTAATAAGATTTTGGAACTCAAAGGTAAAGGTCTTTGAGACTTGTGTTCACCCCTTGCTTGTAAAATGTCTGCAGAAAACAGCACCACAAACCCTCCCCCGATCCCCCATCTTGACCAGACACTGTGCATTCATTGTTTGGCACTAATATACCTTGTGGAGGCATAAAACCATCAGACAGTAGCTCTGGTTTATGGAGAGGGAAGAGTGTGAAATTAAAGGTTGATGCTTTGTGGTGATGAAACTGAAGTCAGCAGTCTGTGTACTTTCAGAATAGCCTTACTTTGACTTTTTACTTTTTGCTTATTACATTAATTCTCCAAAAGTGATAAAAGCAGAGTTACTTGAGAAAAGATCTTATTTTAGCAGAGCAGGAACAACAGCAAAATCTACAGGCTTTTAATTGAACCTGTGTGAAGCTTACTTCCATGTTGGCCATTAAGCTTATTCCAACCCTGCAGCACTCTATTTGCTCCAACAGTTTCATCAATATGTGCTTTGCTGCGTAATAGAAGTCCAAGATTTGCTCCTCAAAGGCACAAAGATGTCAACTTGAAGAACAAACATAACGAAGAGTCTGATGTCTCACGGAGCTTTCAACCTGCTTTGTAGCAACGCATGACAGGAACCTTCAACAGCCTGAAATATTCTTTCTATTCCTGTCAAATCTTCTAAATCCCAGTGCAGATATTCCTGTTAACGTCTACTGCAGAATCCTATCAGACACTCAAACACAACATACACAATATGTTATGCATATATGTTATCACTGCTAATGCCGTCCTGTTTGCTGTTAGTGTTTATTAACCAGACATCTGAGAGCAGATATTTTATAACTGAGAGTGCAGCACAAATCAATGCAAAGTTCAGACATTACTACAGACCCCTGCAAGAATCCTCTAGATTAGAACAAACATACTCCAATTACACTGTCTTTGTCTATGGATTTAATAATTTTTATAAAAATTGCCATTGTAAGATATATCTGCCTTAATAGGGTCTGTGCTGACAAATTATTCAAATTCCCTTGATCTGAGTTTGTTCTTCTCAAATGCACAAAGATTTCAGTCAATATGAGGAGCAAAGAAGAGAGTCTGAAAACTCACTGTTATTCACTTATAGAAATAATAGCAAACAAGAGGTGCTCCAAGAGCTGAAACCTCCACCAAGGCATTTCCAACACTGTCTGGGAAGTTATTAAGAAAAATAATTCAAAATAGTTTTGTTAATTTGTTTATTTTAGAGTCAAAAGAGTGATGCAAATGAGGATTTGGTGACATTTTTGAACAAATTTCACATTGATATGACGCTGGTGAGAGTGTCTTTTCTAAATTGAATCAGTTACTGTGTTGCACTGCTTATTTACCCAATCATTAAAAAAACACAATACACAAGAACTGCTCCAAGGGCTCAAGCCTTAGCCTAGGCATTTTCCATAAGGTTAGGGTGAGTTACTGTCAAAAATATGGGAAACTGTCCCATCTCACACTGTTAAGAAGTCCTTGACAAAATTCCTTGATCTGCATCCTGGTTCAGATCATCACCAATCACATCAAATCACATCGTCCTCGTGCCATGACCAGCATTCCCTGAAAATGTCATAAAGATTTGTTAAAAACTCGCTGAGTTATTGGCAAAAATGTGGAAACTGTCCAATCTTGCAATGTTTAGAAATCTATTTTAAATATCCCTGGATCTGCATCAAGATTTGGATCACCACCACAATCTAACCACTTTTTCATTGTGCCATGACTTACATTCCCTTAAGCAGTGTTCATTGATTACTTCTGGAGTTACCCTGTTTGCAAACTAATAAACAAAGAAACTAACAAACATGACCTTCTTGGCAGAGGTAATAACGCTTTCAAAGTCAATCATTTATATTGGCAGGTATAAAAACTTTTGCTGATAATTACAGAAAATGCAACAACAACATAAACACTGAATACAGCAGTGTGTTTCACCTGCTGATGTGAGGGATTGAGTTTAGGACGTCTTCAGCAAAACCAACAGTCTCCTTCAAATCAAATAGACTGTGAGAGTAAAAGGTCAGTTCTATTACATTTGCAATGAAAGGAAAACTCGTATTGTATCAGCTGTATTGAGTCTGGGAATATTGGCATACTGGATATCCATACAAATCCAATATCATACACCTCTAGTCCCCTCAGCATCATAGATTTTTTTTATTCCCGTCAAATCTCAAAATCATGCCGCAGATATTCCTGAAAACTCCTCTGCAGCTTTCTATCAAACACAAGCTCACAGAATATAATGTTATCACTGCTAATACCATCCTGTTTGCACTGCGGCTCTGAGTGTTTACACCATGACTGAGAGTGCAGCTCAAATCGCTGCAACTTGGGTCATTGCTGAAAACAAGCTTTACAAGGTCTGCGCTGCTGGAAATGTGCAGAAAGGTCAAAGAAATCTGCAGGAATCCACAGAATAATGAACGTGGTACAAAAACATTGTATGAGTGTGTCAGTGTTCAATTTGGCAGCTATTCCTGATTTGGAAGCAGAGTTCTGGGTTGTTTGTGGTATTTCCTGTTGTTTGTTCCTTGTTGTTTTTCTTGTCATGATAAAACCACAAATGCACTTGAATTTTTGCCTTCAGTGACTGCCTATAAATGAATGGACTGTGATACTTTTTGTGTTAGTATCAAAACAGTATCTGTGACACCTACCTTATATTTTGATGTCTAATAAACAAGATATCCTTGGTTGTTTTCAAGAGTTCATATCCAAAACCTTAACATTACTCCGTATGTACATATGCTCATAGCAGAGTAACTTTTATCATATTCTGGATTTAGTCTTTAGATAAAAATTATTTGGACTCAGTCAAAGTATTGTCATTTTTGCTCTTTAATGTTTTCAGCTAGTTTCAGCGAATGACAGCTTAAAACACATGAGGCCAGGATCAGTCACCATGCAGTTCCTACGATATCAAAATTACTTTCGGCCCAAAACATTTCCAGTTTTCAAAGTAACCTAACCAACTTGTATTCATCATGATTGTAGTTCCATTAGGTTAATACAGTATCAGTGTTTTGTTGATTCAAAATAAACTGATAAATACTGACATACAGTACATATCTTAATTAAGGACTTTTGCTTGTAACGGAGAATATTCTTGGTTGGTTATGGTCGTGTCACATCATCTCAGATGGGCTCAGGCCCAGAGGGGCCTGCAATATTTCTGCATGTTGTAGAGGTACTGCTTATGCTTTGCATGGAAGAGTTTTAACTTGCACTTGTAGATGTAGCAACAATCTGTTAAATAACAATAGTTTCCCCAGTCTTTTGTTGCCCCTATCCCAACTTTTTTGGAACATGTTGCAGGCATCAAATTCAAAATGAGTGAAAATCTGCAAAAAAGACAATAAAGTTAATTAATTTGAAGACTAAATATTTTGTCAGTGTAGTGTATTGAATTGACTATAGATGAAAAATGTCTTCTTTTGCTATTTACATTTTACATAACATCCCAGCTTCATTGTATTGCGGTTTTAACATTTTCAGAATTCTATTGTCAAAAATTATTTTGATCTGTTTTTTTTTTAATTAAACTTTCTTAACATGCTAAAGATTCTCAATGAACAATTTTGGCTAGTCATAAGTTTCCTCAAACTTGGTCTGTGTTTGCTGATTTGATTCAGTCATTTCAATTTTGTTTAATGTTGAGATGATCAAAATTTCTGGTGGAGAAAGAGTGGCCTGAACAGACACCTTTTCACTGATTAAAAAAGTATTTGTTTCATTCTTTAGCTTGTTAACATCTCTTCTTTGTCATGGAAAAAAATCAACCAACATTTTAGTCTCATCATTTTTTTGGCGAAATTCTTAATATTGTGTAATGGTAGATTGTGTCGGTTATCAGTTGTCGTACCATAAGTTAGAAATGTGTAGTTGACCAAAAGAAGCCTAAAAAACATTTTCCAAGTTTCTTTTTAATGGCAAGGATTAATTTTAGCTATATTGTCTGTTTTATTGTCACTGTCAAACAAATTGCTAGTCATTGCGGTTTTTCGCCGATTAACATTTAGTCTGTAGATTTGTAGATTTCATTCAGCCATTTCAGTTTTGTTTAACATTAAGTTGAGTGAAAATTTCTGGTTGACTAAAAGAGGCCTAGCCCTACACCTTTTCAGTGACAAAAATCTTCTTTGTCCAAGGAAAACAATAAACCAACATTTTGGTCTCATTAGTCTCATTTTTTAAAACAAATATTACACATGTTTGTTTCAGATGCAGTCCACTTTTGTCAGTAGTATTACCATTAGTTAGAAATATCTATTTTTCTATATATCTATTTATTTATTTATTTATTTTTACAAAAAAATCATTTTAGCTGGTTATCTTCTCTTTTATTTGTCACTGTCAACAAATATCTTGGACATTTTTTGGCCATTAACGTTAAGCCTGCCAAATTGTAGTTTTTAATTTTGTTTAATATTGAGGTCAGATAAAATTTCTGGTTGAGAAAAAGTGGCCTGAACATGTACACGTTATTTCTTTGTTAGGGGAAAATGGTCAACAAACATTTTAGTTGGGTTTTTTTCGACGATTTCTTTGTTTTTGTGTTGTTTGATTTTGTCGATGTAACGGTTGCAATATTCAATATGTGAGTCAGAAACGTCTGCTTTGAAGAGGATTTATGTTATGCCCAAACTTTACAAAATGGAGTTGCGTGTTTGAGATAAAGTGGAAGATAAATAAAGCGCACGAGCTTCACGTTTCACCTCTAACCGTGCGTCACCCGCACTGTGCGTCCAGAGTCCCACGCTTCAGAGACACTTCTGTCTCAAACTGAGAGGACAAAACAAAACTCACCCACAAACACATGCACGCACTCTGATGAACACAACATCAGTCACTCACCTTTCTGCTGCTTGAAGGACTGGATGGAGCCGGAGTGGTGCACCATTGCGGCGGGTGTTTTAGTCAGATCTCTGCCTTAATTGAATTCCGTGTCAGTTAAATCAGGAGAGCACACTACGCGGGAAACTATGATGGGGTTGCGTGGGTGTTCTCGCAGCTCCCATCCTGCCAAACGATCTCACGGCCGATGCGCAAACCCGCAGCAACACCTGTGTTAAAGCTCCCTCCCCGAGCAGCAGCAGCACCAGCACCATCCACGGCTGTTGTCATGGAGACGGGCGGGAGGGGAGGTCCTGAGATGGACACGCGGGTCCCCTCCTCCTCCTCCTCCCTCCTCCGTCCTGATTTACTGACTCAAAATAAGCTGCGGGAAATGACCGAGGGCGAGTACAGCTCAAATGGACCGACAAGGACGTGTATCGATCCGGTCATCAATCACCGTGTTTTACCTCGCGTGCTGAAAAGCTGCAGAGCTCCCCGAGGCGTCACATGGAGTGACAAAGAGTGTGAAGGAAACAGATAAGATGAGGCAGGCAGGACTGGACTAGGGTATTATATAATGGTCATCCATCTTCATTAATATTATAATTCTCTTTCAATAATTTGGAGTCTGTGTTTTATTTTGAAAATCCTGTTGAGCATTACGCCAGTGCTTGATTTCACTAACAAAAAATATGACTAAAATGTCTGTTGACTACCTTTATTCCTGACAAAAGAGATGATAACTACTTAAAGGTGGATCTTAAATTATAGAAACTTTGATGAAATGTATTTTACTTTTGCTCACATGACAAAACAGCAGGGGCAGGATGTATGTTGAACTTGAAGGCCTAAAATAGGTGTGTCTATTTTTTATTGGCCCTTTGCTAATTCTTACAACAAATGGAAAATGTGCCAATAACAGGACATGAAGTTTGTGCCTTTTTTTTACTATTCATAGGGTGCTTTTAAACCTAAGGGGCCATGTGGCTAAAAGTGTCGCCAATAAAACAATTAAACAATTATTTTCCTCTGTAACAACGCGTCTACCAGTCTTCTTTCTCTGCTGTCAGGAGATGCAGTTTCCAACATTTTTTGGATGCACATAAGCATTAAAAGATTTTCAACTTTTCAGCAGAAGAAGTGGAGTCACAGTCGGGGGGTGGTTACTGATACCCTCAGTGGGCCAACTGTAGGTTTTCTGGCAATATTAAATCAGTCTGACTGAGAGTGAAGGGGGCAGCAAAGAGTCCTTCACTAAACTGCTATATGACAACCTTCTTAAAGGAACACTCCAACATTTTTGTTGTTTTCGTGTCTTGCCTCTCTCCCAAGTCCATGACAAGCAGGTAGACACCATTCTTTTGATTGTGTGTCCAGTAACGAGAAAGAGATGGCCAAAGCTTGCCAACTGCTAGTTAGCTTAGCTCAAACACTGAGAGTATATGGGTAGTGCTTTAGCCTGCCTCTACCTAAGGTCATCAGATAACTCTAGACGGTCCTGTGTGCCTGTTGTTACTCGTTTTTACCCCTTAATATCACATTATCTTCCACTGTCTTCATATTATCTTCTTCTACTCCTAAACAGAGGCTTTGTTTTGTCGACCTACTTCGCTGTGGTTTTAAGGAGACATGTTATGTTCTCACATGAGTCAAGTCTTTTCAACAGCTCTTTTAAGTGAACGATGAGAACAGACTTGCAGTTCTGAGTGAACCGTTTGTTTCTTAAATTTGCAGGTAATTGACATTTAAATAAGTCTCGTAAACGAATGGCTCACTCAGAACTGCAAATCTGTTCTGATCATTCACTTAAAAGAGCTGTTCAAAAGACTCGACTCGTGTGAGAACATAACATCTCTCGCAAAAAACACCGCGAAAGTAGATCAACAAAACAAAGCCTCTGTTTAAGAGTAGAAGATAATATGAAGATAATGTGACATAAGGGGTAAAAAAAAGTAACAGGCACACAGGACCATCTAGAGTTATCTGATGATCTTCGGCAGAGGCAGGCTAAAGCACTACCCATATACTCCCAGCGTATGAGCTAAGCTAACTAGCGGTTGGCAAGCTTTGGTTGTCTTTTTCTTGTTACTGGATGCACAATGAAAAGAAGAGTGTCTCCCTGCTTGTCATGGATTTAGGAGTGAGGTAAGGCACGAAAACAAAATGTTGGAGTGTACCTTTAAAGTATTGTGAGTTGTTTGTTTGAACAAAACTGAGAGCATTTTATTTGTCCAAACACATTTTCTGCTTATTTTGACTGCATGTGCCTGGACACAGATCCTCTGTACAAGTGTTCCCTGTATTTTTCCCCCCTGAGGGTATTTTTGGTGGTATCTGCACCTTGAGCACCATATCTCTGTGTGAATGGTCCCTCATACTTTCATCCGGATCAAATGAACTTTGGTTTTCTCATTTGGAAAGTTAAGTTCATTTGGGGCGGCAGGAGAGCTCACACAAATTCTATCGAGGATCAAAGAAACAAACTATAGTCCACTAGAAATCCTTCTGCACACCTTCAAAGCCATCCACAACCTCGCCCCGCCTTATCTGTCTGACCTCCTCCACATCGCCCCTCCAGCCCTCAGATCCTCCTCCACCATCCACCTCACTGTGCCCACTGCCCGCCTCAGCACCATGGGGAGCAGGGCCTTCAGTCGCTCTGCTCCCCAGCTCTGGAACTCTCTCCCACCAGACCCCGAAACCTGGACTCCCTGTCTCTTTTTAAATCCAGACTTAAAACCCACCTGTCAGGTCTGCTTACCCCATTGACAATAACATACCTCCTCTTCCCATTTCCTCTCACTATCTGTTGTGCTTGCTACTGTTGGTTTTTATTATTGTTGATTTTACAATTTTTTTATATTGTTGATTTTGTTGTTGTTGTTTTAATCTTGTAAAGCGTCCTTGAGTGTCGTGAAAGGCGCTTTTAAATAGATGGAATTATTATTATCATTATTATTATTAAAACAGGAGGTCCTTGGTTGCTTCTGTTCACTGTTCACTGTGGGTATGATAGCCACCCGAATCAAACAAGGACAAGAAAAAGGCATGCAAACAAAAAGGAGTGCATTGTAGGTTGAATTTGGCCAAAGAGAGTGGTGAGGGACTGAGTCCAAAAACATGGAGGAGAGTTAGTGTTTAGCACCTACTGGTTATCAAGCCTGAAACTTTATGGGATTTATACTGCCAGTTTGGATAAATGCCTGACAATAGGGCATGGTGAACTGATGCAAATGAGATTATAATGTTTATTGGGAAATAATAAAATGCATCCGATGTTGCCTACTTTTGAATCTTAAACCGTTATCCCAGTACTACCAGGCTAAGCCATTGACAGCCCAAAGGTCTCAGGGACCTTGACCTTGTGCCTCCATTT
>JBAMNC010000260.1:0-19391 GCA_037902135.1 Cetoscarus ocellatus
CTCAGAAGGAAGACTGAAAAAGAAGCACCACACAGAACAAAGACAAACTAGCATAACAAGTGACAGGGGCAGGTTTGAGGTTGTAGGCTGTGGGGGACAGATGGTGTTTGAGGGATTTTTTTCAACCTGTCCAAGGATGAAGCATTGTGAATATACGTGGGGATGGTGGTCCAGAGGTTTGGGGCTGTAACCTCTGAGGGACTTGCCTCAGAAGGTACTGAATCTGGTGTTGGGAACAGACTGCAGGTCAGTGTCAGAGGACTGGAGGCTCCAGGATGGGTTGTATGGAAAAAGGTCAGAAGCACTGAGGGGCAAGGGCATGGGGTAGTTTGGAGGTGATAAGGATGATAGATAAGGAGGAGGGAAGTTTGATGAAGGTGGGGTTGATGTGCTGCCTTGGCCAAGTGTCAGTGAGAGCGCTGGCAGCTGAGGTTTGCATATACTGGACCTTTTCCAGGGCTTTGCTGGGTACCCCAAACAGGACTACATGCAGTATTCTATGTTGGAGGTAATTAGAGGTGTGAATTGGCAAGAGAATCTGGCAATAGGATACATACTGCTATATGTAGATGATGACATGATATATCTCAATATATAGAAAATACTACAAATAAGCCAAATTATCACAATTTTATTTCAACAGGAATTTTTTTTTTTACATATTTTTTAAATATTTTTTTGTCAAATATTTTCACAAGGTGTGACAACATTATATGCATGACAAATACAGTTTTGAGCAGAGTTTATTGAACAAAGTATGGTTCCTGCATTTGATATTAAACTGTGTGTCACAGGGACAGAAAAATAGCAATAGCAATAAATGTAACAGACAGGGAGAGTCAAAAGGCTGAATGTCTGGTGCCAAGTAGAGGCAGTTAACTTTGTAGTGCGGCAGGATCCGCTTGATTTATTGTCTGTAATCAAACAGATCTGTCTGAGATCAATCTGAAAGGCATGCCCGATCAGCGTCCTTTAAGTCAAGAAGAGGTGGGAGCTTCAAGAGTGAACACAGCAGGAGGCTACTTCTCTGATGGCATAGATGTTACCAGCTTCAGTAGCAGTTTTGTCAGTTCTGGACCACATTTCTTCAAAAAATGAAAAACAAATAATAACACTAAAGCATTTCTTTTTGAGAGGATATATTCACACCCTTCCGACATTTTGTAGCTAGAGTTTGTCGCATGAATGGACTTACATTAGATGACTTAACACTGCGGCATTAGCGCCTGACTACTACAACATCTGATTGGCCCGTGGTGAATGTGATTGATGGAACAATTGTCCAGTCACCTACTGGATATGCTTTTAAGGTTTGCCTCCCTAAATACTTTCCATAGTTTGTTGCCCAGATAGAGTAATGAAATATATTCTGTATTTTATGTATTGAACTGTTCATCTGGTGCTTTAGGTCAGCAACCAGTGGCTGCACCAAAATACAAAAGTAAATGTTTAAAATTTCTATAAATGAATAAATTATAAATTATCACAGCAATGCTCCAAACTCTGTTTCACAGAATATCATGTATATTGGCTAATCAATATTTTCTTAAGCTCAAAGGGGTTATAAATGAATGGAAAAGAGTTTCATCCACAGACTGTGATGTCTCAGTGTGTTTGAGGTGAAAAAAGGCCGATTTGGTCTCTGATTTGATATGGCTGTTGGTTCGACTATCCTGCTCACTTATGTTAACAATCATTTTTAGATTTTAGTTGTTTTTGTACTTACACATTAATTTTTATGCAGGTCAACGTACTGAGTGATGTTATTGAGTCAACAGTGTACTAAGATAACAGTTTAGAGCTTCAGTATGGAAATTAAGATCTAAAACCACTTTGCCGCATAGTCATTTCCTGTATCGTAGAGCTTACTCTCTAAGTTACACTCCGTCAAAAACAGAAACAGTAAAGAGGTCATATTTTGCCTTAGGTGAGGCTCTTATATATTTAATGTCAAGCGCTAAAGTATGTTCAAAATGGCTTATGATCAACCAAACCTCCTAGTTTTCCTTCACTAAGTACCCTGATCCACCTCTATTCTCACTCTGTCTAGGACACTCTTTAGAGCCCCTGTCATTTTTAAGGCTCTTCTCCCCATGTGGGCCAAGTCTGTTCTGATTGGTTGACAGTAACTTTTCAGCTAAGTGTGGTTCCTTCTTATGCACTGCATTATTTCTAAAGTCTATACTCTTTGCCATGCTTATTACCCTAAAACAATGGCTTGATACTGAACTGCATCGGTGATGGGATGTCACATCTATATTGGGGGTCAGGGAATTTAGCTGTTTTGGGAGGTACTGGTGCTGTTCACAGGAGAAGAGGGAAAAATCCTGATTCTGCTAACTTTGCTGTCTTGTGCACAAGTACTCTATTACACTGGGGGACAAAATAAACATACTAAATGGCATATCAAACTCAAAATATTATAGTATGACCTTCTTAATATATTTGATTTTTCTGAAAGGATTCTGTCTTTTTTAAATCAGAAAGAAGTATTTTTATACTCCTGTTGTGTCTACCTTAGCCTTTCATGTTTGACCAGCCCAGTGCTGACAGAATTTTCTCATGTAGGTGTTAGCTGCACCTATCTTTGGGTCTTTGCAGACATAATGCCTCAATTTCATTATGTCGCTCTTTAGTGTGATAGACCAGGTGGTCTTTACATGTCAACAGGGTATTTATTATTCATTGTTATCTGATCGATTTAACTCTTTTTTTGCTCTAGAAAACTTTGAAGTACAAAATGGTTAAAGCTTTATTTAAACATTCTTCCACCTACAACTAAAGTTTCTTTAAACATGCCTCTCTAAAATGCCATTTTGTCCTTTGTTGCCTAAAAAACAGTAAACAATTATGTGATTGCCCTTCCTACGTGCAGTCCCTGCTGAGAACTAGTGGGTAGTAGTCAGACTGCATTGGTACTTTCTAAGATCTAAGCAGCCCCCCTCTTTCCCATATGGCTTCTTTAGAAGCGGGGGGCACTTGAACAAGCTGTATTGACATCATTCCCACAAAGCACAGAGTAGGAAGAGGGAAAGTCTGATCATTCCCCAGTCCCTTGCCAAAATGAGAAAGCCTCGCAACTGAGCCCCCTCCTCTGCCCTTTTGTATTAAAATCATATACACCACTTTAGGTAATCAGACATCAGTATTGATTTAGGACTTTGGTATGAAAAAATGCTTCCTGTCTGCACTCTACTTTAAGAGCTATGTTTGGTTTCTTTCTTGTTATTGATTAATTAAGTGTCATCTGAAAGGTTTAAACAAGTAAAAGACGTCTCACACAGCAGATGTATGCAGCTTGTAGCCTATTCCAGGCGGTTGCTCTTCTTTCCAGTCTGCATTTTAACTGTATAGTCCAAACTGGAGGAGCTTATCTCTCTAATTAAAACCAGCTTGTGCTCTTTTTGGAAACAACAAAGGCAAGCTTGTGTAGAAATTCATTACAACAATAAGTAAGAACTAAGTTTCGTAACTCTCTTGTGGCCACCAAAACCGAGTGCAATTTCTCTTTTAAAAAAATACAGCCCCCCCCCCACGATACAGATATTGTAAAACACCAGTAAAGTACACTGGATGAAAGAAAGAGGTATTGTCTTTAATTGAGAAAATACAGCTTACAGCAGTTTAAATAGGTTTAATAGGGTAACAATATGGCAGCTAACAATTTGCAAACCTTCAAATCTAACAAATAGGACAAAAAGCCATAAATAACCCCTGTGGTCTCCTGTCCAGCAGTGAGACCAGATTTCACCATCTACTTGCAGCATGTTGCAGCCTGTCCAATATTTATTCTGGTCCACATCTTGCTTTGTCACTCTCCTTTTTTAAAAATCTTTTCCCAGTCTTATCTATCTTCCTCCTCCCATTTCTCATCTTTTGTTTCTTTTGCCTCAGCCATTGTGAAACATTGAGCAGAGATGGAAAACTACTCCTGTGCAGTACACATTTTTTGCAGTATGACCACAGCTCGCTGCCAGACTTACATTGTGCATACGGGTGAATGGAACACTCTGAGGGAGTGGGAGTAGTTGCCAGTTTCTCTGTTGAGGGTCTTCATATTGCATTAACTTTGAAACAACTGTTTTTTTATGGCAAAAAGTTGCAACTTGTGGCCTTAAGTCTTCAGTGGCTTGGTTGATGAAAATAAAAAAGATTTTGTTCTCTTTATCCTTTAGATGTTACATAAGTCAGATCAACCAGTCAGTCAATTCACCAGTCTTTATCTGTATAGCACCACATCATAATACATAGATGTTATGTCAAGATGCTTTCCAGAAGAGTTGGTCAATGCAATACTCTTCTTTTTTTATTCAATTTAATTCAGTTTTTTTTTTTATTTTAATGTTATCATTTTTATTTTTCCTTCTCTTTTATGAAATTTTTCTGTTTTTTTTTTTTTTAGAGAGAGAGATGCAGAAAGACAAGGGACTAATATAGAATTCAGGAAAGCAAATAAATTCATGACTATAAATTTGTTCTCATGATATGTTCTCTGTTGAATATAAATTCATAAAAGGATAACACCATGAGATGAGGCATCTCATTTTGAAGAGGGTCCTCTGGGTTTGTTTGTTTGTTTGTTTGTTTTGAGGGGGGGCTATTGTCTTTCAAGTGACAAAATATATTAAAAAAAAAAAAAAAAAAATCGGAAGATCTACCTCAGGGTTGGGAAATCAACATTCTTGCATATATACCCTCAACACTTTCTTCAAACCATTCTTTTATTTTCAGACACCAACATAAAGTCATGACGCTTGTGTTTTTGTACTAATCATCAGTTGTACAGTCTGATAGAAGCGGTTTGAGCCCAGCTCTGACTGCCACATGCTAATGTGTCCTTGGGCAAGACACTTAACCTCAAGTTACTCCCACTGATGCACTAGTGGCGAGTAAACGGGTATGAAAAGACGTGAATGTGTTAGTTAATATTAATGGATAACTTACATAGAAACTCTGAACCATCAGTGAGTGAATGTGAGAGTAAATGGTGTGTGAATGGGCATACGTCACCTGTGGTGTTGTATAAGCTCAAGTCCATTTACCATTCAATCAAGGCTTAAAGCGTTAGGTCATTTTTTGAATAAAAATATAGCAACTATTCAACTTTTAAAACTGTGTATTACAGTCACATACACTCGTAAACAGGAAAAAAGTTTTTTTGGTTATTATTGTTCATAATTCTGAGACTGGTTAATGATTTCTGTTGCTGCTATACACTCAAAGGTTTATCTAGTTGCAACCAAAGCTTAACTAAGAGGCAATGATAATTATTTTATGTTTTAAAAGTATGTTAGCCTATATATAGGGAGTCAGTATAGTCATTAAGGCCTCTGCTAGTAAGTCAGGATTTTTTGTGATCGTGCCTAATCCAGTTTTCACGTGTGACACCATGGAATTCATGTCATTCATGTGACATATTATGCTTTCAAGTTTTTTTTACCCATCACTGTGTCAAATCGGTTTAGCAAATCCCTCTGCTTCTGAACTGATATACACATTTGGCTGTTAACATGTTCTAATTTCCAACCTACAATACTAACCTGACACTCCAGATCAACTGGTTTCCATATCCATGAGATATATTTCACATTCATTTGGGCAACATACCATTGTAGTGTTTGTAAGGGCAGAACCTTTAAAAATGTTTTTTTTTTTTGGTCTGTCTCATTAATTAAGTGCTAGTCAGAGGTGCTTCACCCCTGTCTCCTCAAAGGATGCTGATTGGCCTGGTCATTTTCTGAACAGGAACAAATGTATCAGCTTTAGATTTTTAAGGTTGATCTGCCTGAGGACAGATATGGAATCCAAAAGTTTTGTAAGGTAACTACCACATTAATTTTACTTTCCAAGTCTTGTTTTTGTAAATATTTTTTTATGTGTTTTTTACAGGTCGCACAGGGAGATACACTCTTGTAGAAAAATGGCGGGACACTGAGCGTCACCTTGCCCACATGAGAGCCCCGTGGCCTCTCTGAACACCTGGGGTCAATACGCTGGTGATGTCCAGCTGATCCTACTACGCACAGGCCCCTCCCTAACTGAGAGACCCCCCTCAGAAGGACCCCCTCTTCGGGGACCTGAACGAGGGCTGCACCGACAGAGCCTCCCCCCACTAGCGAAGCTCCGTCACCCCAATGATCGCTCCCTCAGGCGTCGTGAACCGCGCCGTAAGTCTCTCACATTCACCGGGACACCAAGAGGCCTTAGGGAAATACTGAGCGGGGGCCGGATTGTCGAGGCTGAGGCAAAGAGAAGAATCCTCCTGGGAAATGGTGGAAATCACCACCATGCAGGACCGGCCATGGGTAGTGCGTCGCCTGGCCTGTGGGCCTGTCGCATGGAGGATCTGGTCAGACTGGTGGGGATACAGAGAGAGACGCTGAATGTGCTGGAGAAGAAGCTGGAAGCCTATGAGGCGGAGCTGCAGGCCTGGGCTGAGGGGAGAGGGGGACGAGGTGGAGGGTGCTTAGGAGACCCAGGAGGAGGAGGAGGGATGATAGAGGAGATTCTGAGGCTGGAGAAGCATCTGAGGAAGAACGAGGTGGAGATGGAGGAGGAAGAGTTTTGGGCCACTGAGCTGCAAATAGAGCTGGAGAGTGAGAGACAGCTGGAGGAGAGACTGCAGGAGTTGAGAGGACGTCTGCAGGGCTGCGAGCTGGAGATTGAAGAAAAGCTGGCAATGGTACAGGTGTGCTGTGTGGGGCAGATTTTGGGAGGTATTAAAAATGTAGTTTGGTCATAGAGAGGTAGCCAGCTTGCCAAATGCCAAATAAATCCTTTTTTAGTCCTAGAAGTTGAGGTGGTAACAAGTTTGGGGTTTTTTTTAGTAATTATCCATTTTCCATTTTCCTTACGTACCATCAGGGTGTAGAGGCAGGCCTAGAGGAGGAGCGGCTGCAGCGGGAGCGTCAGGAGACCCAGTGGTGTGAGCGAGGCTGAGGCTCGGGCTCAGGTCCTTAGGGTCAAAGCAGAACTGAAGGCACAAGAAAGACAAGCTGTCCAGCTTGAGAGCAGCTGCAGAGCAGTGGACAGATCTCTTGGTCAAAGCAGCAAGAAACTGCAGGTGAGACACAAATACATTGAAGGAATACATTTTTCTCTCCAAGAACATTGTTCTCATAAAATGCACCACAATGTGGTTTCATTGATCAGGGGAACCATCATTTACTTCAAATGTGTGAAAGCATCTGTCCAGCCATTCCATCCCTCAGTGTGATGCTTAATCCCTGCTGATGCCCGGGAGGAAAAAAGTTATTGATTTGTTTTGTTTTTATAGATATAATTGTCTTTTTGAAAGTCAGTTGTAACATTTTGTGGCTACTACATGAAGTTGAGAAACTGCTTCAGGTGAAGTCACTTGATGCAGAGTAATTGAAGACTTCAAGTTTTAAGAGATTTAAAAGGTCAGGTCTCACGGAGTTACAAAGAAGTGATTCAACCAGAATGCTGTGGCAAGCTCACAAATAAGTGGACTTCAGTCATTGCTTGATCTGGAAAACTAACTGCAGTGCTGTCCTTGTCCAAGTCTATAAACAAAGGCATAAATGTGATTTACTGACAAAAGTCTGTCAGCCTCTGCTAAAAAGAGTTGTGCCCCTTTACAGCTAGACACTGTTGCACCTTATTCTGATTGACCTTACTCTCAGAATTAGCAAACATCTAACAGGTTTTATGTCGAACTATATAAAAACATTAAAAACCTGACCACTCTGTACATTTCATACAAGTCCTATGCTTTGCTTTGGTCTAGTTTATGATGGTATCTTGAAGCAGGCAAAATCACAACTTCTGCAATGCTTATAGATGGGAATCTTTCCCTACCACATTATTTGATTTGATGTTAATTCTGAAGGTGACAGATCAATTCAGAGTTGATTTCCGATTCAGTCCGTTCCAAAACTCTTTTTGTTTAAAAGGGCACAAAGGTGAAAATGTATTACTGTTTTGTGCCTGATGTTGACATCACTCTGAAAAAATGTTTTTAGACTTAAAAGAAGTAAAATAATTAATAGGTAAAATAATAGTTCAATATGATTAAGCTTAATATTTAATTGGGGGCATAAGTCTGAATCAAAACATGATTTTTATTTGTTACTCTATACAGAATCATCACCGAAGCAGCGAGCTAATAAGCAAGCAAACATGGGACACGGCGAGCCAACAGGCTAGGCAGCAAACTAACAGGGTGATATGTTAGCATGTCATTTTTTTAAACAAAAAAATTTATCAAGGCAACTGGATAACAGGGGACACAGCAAGCTAACTAGCTAAAAGGGGATGTAGCGAGCTAACAGGCTAACTTTAGCAGCACAACCAGCTAGTACCAGCATGCACCTTGGTTACCAGTGTGTACTACAGAAGCCTGTGCAGACAAAAAAGAATGAGCTTAGGGGGGCTTGAAATAGAAGGACAAACATTTTTTTCAAATATAGTTTTTAAAAAATGTAGAATCTTAGAGAATAAGAAACTTTGAATCGTAGATTTGGTGTGTTTGTCTATATTTTTTTCTGGTGATATTGCAAATGTAAGATAGAGAGTTTTATCAAGTGCATTCCATTGAAGGATGGCAGATTTAAAGTAATAGCTCAAATGTTTAGACATTGGTATTAGCAAACAGTCTAATATCAGTTGTAGCTAAGAAGTCAGTTTTAGCTGCTGCTAATACCCTCGTGTTTGCTGAAGAATCCATTTCTTATGCTCTTTATTGAAGGACATGCAGCAAGAGCTGGAGCAGCTGACCAAAGAGCTGAGGCAGGTGAACCTGCAGCAGTTCATCAAACAGACCGGAACCAAGGTCACCGTTCTGCCCGCTGAACCCACTGAGGAGGACGGCACTCCTAACAGTCATGGTATAGGTAAAATATTTTTCTGTCCTTCATGGAATATTCTTTGTAAATATTGAAATCCAGTGCTTTCAGACTTATAGAATCTGAAATAACAACATCTCAGCCCAGATTGCAACAGAGACGATCCCTGGACACCAGTGCTAAATAAATATTGCTGTCTACAAATTCCCCACCGTTATCTTTATACTACATATCAACCATTGTTGTCTCCCTGCAGTGGGGTGTTAGAGGCAAGGCCAACAAAGCCTGTAGTGGTTCTTAACAGATAAGTTTAGGACCCTAACCTGACACACTAGATGGACTGTTAATATATTTCAGTAGTCCATCTGGGAAAGAGCCCGCAGAAAGTGTTTGGGATGGACACAACCTTTCAGAAGCATATATGGCAGGTGATTGGATGATTGTTCCATCAATTACAGTCAAACTCAACGCAAAATATCGGAAGTGCAGCAAATCTATACTTTCTTTAGAGAAGTTTGTAGTGTTGTTATTTGTTTTTTATTAATAAAGAAATGCGTTCCAGATCTGACAAAACTGCTACTGAAGCTGTTAGCATCTGTCTCTGGAGGAGCAGTCACTTCCTGTTGTCATCTCTATCGTAGCTTCCACCTCTTCCTACTTTATAGACTTTGATTGTGCCGTGCTGCTTTGGGCCACTCACAGTTATTGTAGATTAGAGCTTGGCAAGATGGATCTGCCTGGTTACAGACATTGAAGCAGGCTCAACCATCTGCACATAAGGTTATTAGAACCAAAAGTGTTAAGCAAAAACGGTTTCAGTGGGTTAAAAAATGTGGATCTAGAAAAAAATCATTGCAAAGAGTCTCTGATGAATGAATGATTTTGCTGACATACATCCATATTTTTCATTTTGTTCTATTTGAGTAAATTTGGGTAGTTTCTTTAAGATCTGTACCTAGTTATCCAAGCAACCATCAAAGAACACAAAATGGCGCACATTTTGGTCAAGGAAATCATGACCAAATGCCAGTATTGTAGACCTGCAAGTCATTTTATAAAGCTGAAGGCATTGGGTGTTCTATAGCAATGTCATATTTGCAACAGAGGCACTAAATAGTGCTTGAAGGTGGTTGATGGTGGTGTTACAGTTTAAAACATGACCCTTTTAAATTGTGACTTAGATGATAGAGTTTGTGTAATTGTCCATTGAATGCACTTCTGATATAAGGACGTTTTGTACAAAGACATATTAGTGAGGACAAGCTAGTTAGGCCTTTGTATGCTTGAAGACCAATGACTGCGTACTTGGAAACACCTTCTTATGTCCAGTCTTTGCACATTTCTGTTGTCAGCAGCATCAAGGGGACTCGGCCCATTTGACAAAGTCGTTGACATTTGTGTTAAGCAGACTAATTCAATTGTTACTTTAATGGCTCTGAAATACAGCTTTAATGCTATTATAAAGTAAAATTAAAAGTAGATAGATAGATAGATAGATAGATAGATAGATAGATAGATACTTTATTGATCCTGAGGGAAATTCAAATTTCCCTAATGTCAAAGTAGCCTAACGCACCTGTTCTGCTCTGCACTGCAGTGAGTGTTGTCATTGTGATCATATAACTGCAAGTGGTCAAGTGGAAAACAGTCTTTTACAGTCTAATGTCTCATTCACTGGTTAAAACCATTGGGAAGCAGATTACTTGACTTGTTGACAGGATATTCATGAATCATTCTTATTAAAGGCATAAAGTGTTGTTTGTCTTTGAGTCAGTCCATTAGTCAGTTCATTCTGTTCCATACAGGCACTTCTTGTTTCTCCATCTCGTATCTGGACAGCCTACTGAGTGAAAGTGACTCAGCTTAGTCCTCCAGAGTGTGTATGTGTGTAGTTGTGAAGCTATCTTTTAAAAACCAATTTGACTTTTAGACCTTATGATTGTGGCAGAGAGAAGAAAGTGGGGACGTTTTAGCCAGGTCTCCAGATGGACCAGCACAAAGTTGTCTGGAAAAAAAATAATCACACTTGGTTTGAAGATGAGGTTTTGGTAAGGGCAGGAGGTTGTCCTCATGAGTACTGAAGCGCTAACATTTGTACATCAGAGAGAGAGAGGAGAAGAGAAAATGAGGAGCAGTCGGGGGTATTTCAGGGTACAGTTTTAGCTGTATCTGGGTCTGGTAGCAATTAATGTCACTATGCCAGCAGCTCCCCGGTTAGAGGCACCACTTGCATCATTCATTCATTCACCAGACTTTCTGTAACGCTCCCTCACCCCTTCCATCACTCTGTTCCTCAATCTCATGCTCAGCAGTTTCTGTGATGGGCTCAATGGACCAAAGCTCTGCCCCCCTACAGGAGAGCTGACACAGAAACTGAGTAGACTGAATTATGAGAGAGCTGTCACTGAGCTATGAAGGCTGTTCACATCTACAATGGGCAGCTATTTACAGTTTTACAACTGTAGAGTTTCAACACTCAAGTGATATAAAGTAGTGTGGTGTGTCGATCATGAAAAAACTGTATTAAGTGTTTTAAGACTTAGAAGTTAGATGCTACTATGGGCTTGTGATGTAAAGTTTAGAGAATTAGGAAAGTTGATTACAGGGTGCCAGCTAGATCCAGGGCCGCGGGAACTAGGGGTGCGGAGGGTGCTGCAGCACCCCCTAGCGAAATGTAGTGTTATGACTGCAGCTTAAGGTAAGAACACTGGTTAACTATGATGTTGCCGCCAGTCAATGGACATGATTTATCAACTGCTGTATTGTATTGAAATACCAGTTTTACTTAGGCTATATCATGTTATACCATCATTAAACCTGTGAGGCCGGCATATGTGTTCATCATGTGTTTTTTTATGCTGCCGCTGAGCAGTCTGCATTTGTGTGGTGATTTTAATGTATTGTTGTGTCAGCACCACGGTCAGCACAGGAGCACTCAAAATAGAAAAGCAAATCTCATAACGTTACCCCAAATTCCACATAAAGCGAAAGCGTCTTGATTCATACTGCAGAGCACCTCGCTCCCACTCTAGTCGATCAAAACAATTCCACTGCCCGCGCTCCGGCGTGCCAGCACCGCGTCGCTGAAGCGCCGGCGCTGGAGATTCACTTCAGGTCTATTTTCTGCGCAGCCGCTTCCAAACCTCGTAAATTCACTGTCGTTCAGAAAGCACCAGAAAGGACATCAAAGGTGTGGAGTATCCAGTACTTTCAAAAGAAAACACAATGCACGGACTCCCAAACATATATTTCCTCAGTAGGTTGTCATTACTTCACAACCGGAGGCACGAGCATCAGGTCAACAGTTGGTCAGAGGGTCCCAGAGGCAACACGATTCCATGGATGAAGAAAAGTGAATCGTGGCGCTACAGAAATATATAACTTTATATATGACACCAAACATCCTTTCTACAAGGATATAGGCAGAAAGAAGTGAAATAAATCACGAAGCTGTGTGGTTTGGATCAGCAAAGCGACCTTAGAGAAGTGAAGTGAGGTGTTGTTTATTTCTTTTCTCAGTTTATGACATGTTTTGTTATCGTGTGACATCGCTATTCACACGAGAGCTTGTGGCTCTCCGGGGATCAGCCCTCACCCTTTGGGGCTGCGCGCCGCGGTGCGGCGCATCCAGTGGGATTTGTCGGTCGGTACAAGGCCACGGCTCAGCGCACGTTGTGTGGAATTTGGGGGTTAGGCCTGGCACCTCTGCCTGTGTCTGTGCCTGTGTGTGTGTGGGGTGTATTGTCCCTTAGCAGCAACTCATTTTGCATTGTAGTAATTTGACAGTGTTTTACTCTACTGTAGTTATATAGGCTATGCACAGTCAGCATCAATCCTGGCTAACCTTGACCCCACCCCTTCTTTTTTTTTCTCAGCACCCCTGTTGAAAATAAGTTCCCTTGGCTAATGGATCTAATAAATAATATTAGATCCATTAGCCAAGCCATATATAATAAAAACTAATAGATCTTACGAAGTATAAAAATTTAAGAGAGAAATTAAGAAAAGGAAATGAGATCTTTGAAAAGTGACAAAAGTCTGCAATGATAAATTACAAAGTAGTGACTTTTCAGCTTATTTTTAATGTTGATATTCATGAAAAGAGGTAACCTCACTGTGCAGAAAGACCCGCCTGATTCAATGATTGTAATCAGGCTGATCCATCACGACAAGCCCAAATCTGCAACAGCTGTGAGCAGCCCAAAGTTGGACGGCTCAATCAGAGTTCTTTAGAGCAGGGAGAGGTGGGAGCTACGAGGGAAGGAAATGACAGCAGGAAGTGACTTCTTGGACTGAGACTAGCAAATTAGCTAACAGCTTCAATAACAGTTTCATAAGGTTATGACCGCACTTCTTTATTAAATGAAAAACAAATAACTACACTACAGAATTCTCAAAAGGAAGGTAATCTTTGCTTCCCTTCTGACATTTTGAGTTTGTTTTATAAAGGGGCTGACATTCTGGCCTTTTCACCACCGCAGCAGCACCCACCAACTCATTATCTCTATCTCTCTCTCTCTCTCTCCCCTATATTTATACATATATATATATATACATATATATATATAGATATAGATATAGATATATAGATATATAGATATATATATATATATAGAGAGATATAGATATATACACACATATATATATATGTATATGTGTATATACATAGTGTTAACATAGTATTACCTTTAATATCTCACCCCCATAAAAAGCTCGGATCATTTTCTGATTACATGATATGTGTACTTCCTCATCACATCATTTAATGTGGTGGGTTTAATTATTAAACTTGATGGATTTCATCTGTGAAAAATAATGAATTGAGCCTTAATGTCCTTCTAGTAACCTTCCAGTTCATGTGTGAAAAAATCTGAGCTCTTTGGTGCCAGGCAATAAATTTACTGCATTGGCAGATTCACTTTACAGCACTTTACTGCCCCCTGGTGGTGTTATGGCAGGCCTGTCCTTTGGAAAGAAAAGACATTCTTGCCAAGGGAATTTAATTGAATCTAAATACTTTTCAGTGTTCTATTGTTTAATTTACACCATGACTTCAGCAGCCAGAATACAAAAACAATACAAGGACAAGAGTGCATAAAACATCTACAGACTCCCAGCCCCATGCTCCCCAGCCCCCTCCAATAAAAATTAAAATAAAACATAAATGGAAAATGAATGAAAAAAAATGGCTTGAATATTACTAATGGTATGTACTACATATGCAAAGACACACATTTGATATAAAACAAAACAAAAAAAACTAAAACAGCAATCCAGTAACAGAAAAAAACTAAAACCAGTGTTTCATGCAGCATTTAGTAGTCCAGATGGCAACCTTAACAACATACATCCTCCACCTTACTCTAAAAGAGGAGATGGCAGCTAGACTTGTATCTGGTGGTAGGATATGTCATTGTGCCATTTATACTGTGGTCTGTTACAATTAGACTCTTCAGGTTAATCATGCTAGCAAGTAAAAAAGTAGCAAATTCATTATATTACTACGGTTCATTTTCATGGGTTTGTACATTCTCTGATGTGCTAATGAGTCATAAATGGTGTAGACGATGTAAAAAGTGTCAAGCACAACAAGCCATCTGCCTTTTAGGGTTGGGATGTCAATAAAAGAAAGCTTCCATGCTGGTAATGTCATGCTAATAGATTTATCTGGATATCTGTATACAGTTTAGTTGAAAAAATGTTTGTTATGTGTCATTGAAATGCACTGTTTTTGCTTGATTTTCTAATTTTCTCTCTTTCACGTGTCTCAGATTTAGTCCCCCTGACTGGCTCACTGAAGCGTCCCATGTCAACACAGCCGATGTCCAGCCACTTCGGGTGCTCCACAGTCCTCTGAGTTCAGGCCTGAACCCAGAAGGGATCTATGTGTGAACAGCTCTGTGGATCTCTCTCTGTTTGGATACCTCAGTAGCACACTACTATGCACTGTTACCTGGATTGCATGAAGGCAGCCTTGGATATGAAGACTGAGATGATGAAAGGAACAATGTCTTTAATGGAAGTCGTGGAGCACTTGGTGGTAAAAACAGTGGTTAGGAGCCTGGAGAAGATTACCCTGATAATGTTGGGACTTGCTTATCTTCCAGCTGTTGATTTTCTTTATAAACATATCCACTTTTACATACTTTTATTCACTTTAGTACCTGCTGAATTATTTTGATTTTCTCTCTAGCATCATGATTCAAATGATTGCCTTTTCAAAGCATTATTGATAATCTTAGTATGTGAATCTATAAACTATATCTTAAAAATATCAAATGTAACTCTTGCAATGAAGACATTATGCTCAGCATAATGACTGGCTCTTGTTGATGTAATGAAGGATCGACTTGTGTCTGTAGTAGAGCTGTCTAGGATCTATCATTTTATTAATCAGAATTCTTGTAGCTCTGTCTGTGTTCCTGTTGAAACTATGCACAAATGGTTATAGTTTTGTTACTAAAGAATGTTACTGTCTGTACGCACCAAACTGATGGATACTGTAAATATGTTTTCTTACTTTTCAGCTTTATTTAGTGAAGTATTTCTATTATATTACAAGGCTGTGTCATTAGCCATGAAAAAAGGGGTGCCCTCATTCCTGCAGTAAAATCTGCATCATGGAACAGTGTTAATTATCCTCTTAAGCTGTATTTTTGTTGTTATAATATGACTTTACAGTATATTTTTGCCAAATCTATTATGCTTGTGTCTTTGGATCAGTTTTGAAAATCAGTGGCCAAAGATTAGCAGGTCTTGTTGCATGATTGTGTTGTTTCTATAGCCATATCTGGACGTGCAGGGCATCCACAGTAACAGTAAATCAATTATTTGATGGTCAAAATGGCAGCATGTCTATCAAATGGAAAGCTACAGTTTAAGTGTGATTGGAGAGGCATGTGTGTTTTAGTGAGTGCGTGCGTGCAGAGTAGCCAAGGTATGACACTCCTCTTAGGTTGTAGTTCAGCTGCTAATCACATCGAAGTGCCTTATATCATTCCACAGTGGTTGTATTCAAATAATAGACAGTGAAGCTTTAGTAAAGACATAAAAGCTATGATTGTAGTCAAATTAGATCAAATATTGTAGGTGAACAAATGAAAATAGCACATCAGCAAAGAGGAAGCTATAATGATGCTAATGTTTTGTAGAAATGTCAATGGAAAGGACTGAACTTTAGTGCTTTCCACTTTGTTACTGTATTACTGTAACCATAGTAAAGTGCTGTTAAGTGCATACACATGCGATATGATTTATTTCATAATGCAACATGTAAGCCCTTTCACACATGCAATGGTGCAATTTTTTCTGAAATTCTTCAGGGTAGCCTATCGGGAAGTTTGCTTGTTCACACTTGTCTCTCACAGCAGGGAGTTTTTTCTGCAGTTTGCCTGTCTGTCAACAAAAGGATGAGGGGGGAAACACAGGAGTAAAGTCAGAATAAAAACCTGCTCTTTATGTTTTAGGATGTTTTTCACATTTCTGTGCATGTGTAAAAACACACTTACACACTTGAGTAAAACCCAGAAAATGTCCTGAATATCTTAGCTGCATGTGTTCTTGCAAAGAGCAGGGTCTCTCCCTGAAATTGCTCTGCTGACCCAAAATGGTCAGGGAATTTTCTGGATAAGTTACCGTAAATAATTCCTGAATTATTGGTTAAGCTGCTTGTGTATACACACAAATGCAGGATTCTCACCCATACTTCGCCCTGAATTACGCAGGTAATTGTAGGAAAACTTCTTGCATCAGAGATGAGCGTGAACACAAAAGTCATGGAAATTTTCTGTTCCTGAAAATGCCCTGACAATTCAGAATTGCATGTATGAAAAAGGCTACAGTCAACAAAGTACAGCCATTTTAGACCATCCACACATGCAGAAAAAATGCAAAAAACTGCAAATTTCCCCAGGTGAATTGAATATGTGAAAGCAAACAGCAGACTTTTTAACCAGACTTTACCCTGAAATTTCCCTGTTTACCCCGAGTATTTTCCTCTCCTATCCCTCCATTTATTGACATGAAGGCTGCTGGAAAATGCCCTGCTGTCAGGGACATGTGTGAACAAGGAGATATGGGAATTTGGAATTTGGTATGGGAATACCATGGAAGTTTCTCAGAAACTTCAGGGTTGAATACATGTAAAGGGCTTCAGTTAATAACATACTGTAACTTAAACTTAATTCACACATGCAGACAAACCGTAAAGACCTTACCCTAAAATTAACCTGCTGAGCCCCTTGTGTTTCTGCCTCCCCCACCCTACAGTAACTGACATGAAAACTGAAGGATCAGTCCAACAAAACACGTTTGGAAGTTTTCTTTGTATGTCTCTTTAAAATCAAGTTATTTAAGGGTTATATGTGTGAAAAGGGCTTTAGTCCTCCACGCAACATCACAGAGGAACTCTATATTTGCTCCCTTTCACAACCTTAATTTCCCTAAAGGTTTTCAGGATAACCTTCCCTGAAAAGTCCCAGGCTTTCTTGTTCACACTTGTCCCTCACAGCAGAAGTGTTCCTTCCAGTTTGCCTGGGATTCAGTGCACTTGTAGGGGATGTTATAGACACAAGGGACCTTGAGGGGTTAAATCAGGGTGAAAACTGTTTAATTTTCAGGTTTGTTGTGCATGTGTGAACAGGGTTAATACTGTACACTGTACTTACTGTCATGTATGAGCTCAAAGTTAGACATAAATACTGATAAATGTTCTCCATAATCATCAGCACAGTGTCTCCCTGCTCTTTCGCTAATGGAGATCCTGATTGCTTACATCTTTCTTTGTTTAAACTACAATAATCTGTGTGTTTGGGTGTATTTTCCCTTTAAAAAAACCACTTGTGTGCATTATCCAGCCTGGGACGAGAGGTAGTTTGGTCACTGTTTACAACTGTTTAAGTATGTTTTTGTAGAGCTGTGAGATGTCGACTGTAAATAACCTGTTTTTGTTTCCTGCCTTAATATACTGCAAAGTGTTGACTGATGTATGGCTGTAACTGGCTGCTGATACGACTTTGATTGCATGATTCAATAAACCATCTGACTCAATGAGATTTGTGACATCGGTTGTCACCGAAGGAGGATCTAAGTGGGAGGGGGATCTGTGCTCTGATGCACTGCATACCTTGTGCGACTGTTTTTATGCTTTGCACCAGCAGATGGAGTCCTTGACTTATTTCATGGGAAACATGGAGACAGGAAAAAGGGGAGAGAATTGTGGGTATTTTACTTTGGCCCCACACAAGGACTTAAAAGTAAGAAACAACTTCAACCTCATGTTAAGATTGAGGAATGTCATAGTAGTTTTATAGAGAAGAGTTTCTGGTAATAAAGCTCCAAGCACATACATTTGTGCATTTTGTTGTACTGTTTACTGTGATAATGAGTACAATTTAGTTGTCTCTTGTTTTAAATTTGTCATATTATCTTAGGATGAAAAAACCCTGTTCGCCACGATAAAGAGGCAGCTGTTTTTAGTTGGATGTTTATGTAATCTGTGCGGAAAAAGCAAAAACCTCCATGAATACAAAGGGCCTTTTTCTTATGCACCTCGAAGGGGTGGTTCAGTTTATTTGAAGTAAGGTTTATTTCAATAGTAATGATGTCACAGAATTATTTCAAGCAGGGTGACTGTTTAGGTCATTCATTCATCCATTAAAGTCACCTCTAATTCATATCTCTTACTCTCCCTCTGTTCTACTGCACCAGTGACAGAAACGTTCACTTTCTGAAACACTGATCCAACCAGATTCAGGCCAATCACCCTACTGCTGTCATGTTTTAAATTCCATTCTCTTCTCCTCTAGAGTCAACCTTTCATTATAGAGTGATCTTGGCTATCCTCCTCCATCTCAGGTACCTCCAATCATCTCATCATGTCCATGTTCAACTCCTTAGAAGTCTGTTTCTCTTCTAATCATGTTTCCCTCATCACCACACCACCAGTGTCTGGACATCAAGGGGGTATCCAATCCTAATGTTGACCTCACTACCCCTTTAAGTAGATGTAGACATAATGATTGAATCTAATTTCTGTGCTGTTTCTTCTTCACGCAGGGCAGAGCTGATCAAAATCACTGTTGCCAGTGTTTAAACTATTAAAATGAGCTTCTTGCAGCCCCACTTCAAAAATGCTGAACTATCCCATTAAGGCTTCTTTGTGTTCTTTCCCAAACGTTTAAAGACACCTATAACAGGATTTATAGTTAACAGTAGTCCTGTGAAAATAAAACCAGACACTTTTGGAATTATTCACAGACTGAAACACAATATTGCTTTAAACTAGTTATTGGCAATATCAAAGGCTAGCTGTAGTCCTCCCAGACAAGTTGGGAGGAGGCCGCTTGTTTTTCTTGGGCCTGTACAGACTGAGTGTAATCTCACTTCATCATCCTTTTATCACATGACTTTTGTTTAAAGCCCAGGCTTACTGTACATTCCTACGCTGTGACCTGTCAGCTGATTACAGCCTTTGTAACAGTATGTTTCATTTACTGGACCTCCAGTTTAATTTAATCCATGCTGGCTATTAGGCACACTAGGACTCTGTACTGTAAGCCTGGTGCTTTAAACAAAAGTCATGTG